>OENM01000184.1:18707-63016 GCA_900239745.1 Rotaria magnacalcarata
ACCCCCCCCCCCCCCCCCTCAGGGATGGTCTGGTCAATAATGACAATTTTTTCGATAACTTAGCCATTTCTTGACCGATTGCTTTTATCTGCGAACTCGACTGAGATATTGATGAAATCATCCTATGTACAAAATTTCATGACAATTGGATGTGGCTTTCAAAAGTTATCGTGCTAACGGCCGGACACTGACCGAATCTAGAGTGTACCAACTTCTTTTGAGTACACAAACAAAATGTAGCAGTTTTAACGAAGCAACGCTGACAACTTTCTCAAATCAATTCTCTTTTAGCTGAACTAAGCTATGACTCGATAGAAATACAATTGGTTCTTTATTATTATGTGTCTATCTTTTGTTTTCAATTTGTAGATGTCTCGTTTAGAAGATCTCCCGGGTGAAATCCTCATGTTAATATTTGAATATATGGATGTTGAAGATGTTTGGACAATATTTTTTAATATGACTGCCAAATTTAATATACTTGTATTTGATTCTCGTTTACGTTTAACAGTGAATACGTCTAAACTTGGCAAATCTAAATTCGATGAATTTTGTTTATCATTAGCTGAGAGAAATTGCAATAATATTTATTCATTAACATTATCAAATAACTATTTTCGATATCCACAAATTCGTCAATTTCTATTCAATGCAAGTTTTACTTATTTTCAATCGTTATATTCGTTAACTTTAATTGATATAAATTATGGTGAATTAATGAAAACAACAAAGCAAATAAAACAATTAACTAATCTAAATCATTTGCATATCAATACACACGAAATATTTGACGATAAACAACTGATGGATGCAGCGCAAGCATTATTTGATCAACCAAAAATACATGTTTTAGATATCAATTTTCATGAAGTAAATTAAATAGAATACTGAATAAAAAAAAGAGGCAGATTAGATTCACGCTTTGCTTCGAATCCAGACTGTTCAATTCTATTTTGAATTCTTGGTCTTGGAAGAATTTCAATAGTAGCTAGAAGTAGAGGCCTGCGGTTCCACAAAACATGGAACCGGGAACCGAACCGGAACCGGGCTTTAAAAGTTTTTGAGAACCGAACCCGAACCGGAACCGTAGAAAAAATTACTCAGGAACCGTGGAACCGTTTCTTTTATATAATCACTCACATCAAGCTTTTTGTCAAGATACTATTGAAAAAGAAATGATTCACAACTCATGTCAGAAGTGATTCTATACTGATCTTGAGGCGGAGATACAAATTTTGTGGTTAGCGACATCAGCAAGCATGGTCAATACCCCACATATTGTATATCATAGCCACACTTTGATAGGTAAACGGTTCCACGGTTCCGTATAATAATTTTGGAACCGAACCGGAACCGCTGTTTTGAAATGATTGGGAACCGGGACCGGAACCGCGGTTCCGGTTCCGGGTAATTTTTGGAACCGTAGACCTCTAGCTAGAAGAGAAGTGCAATCCTAGAATGAGGAGTAATGATCTGCGTGACCAATCCGTCGTGACCAAAGAAATAAAAGATCATTCAATAACAGTTTCTATGGTGGTTGTGGAAAAATAATTCTAATTGATATTTTGTGTTCAGAATGTTAAGCTCTTCAACATGATACAAGAAGATTGAGGATACATTGAACTACCGTGGAGAAAACTTTGACACATTCGTCGTGACTAATTTCGATCACGACCGGCCACGAAGCTTTCTGGTCACGACGAATATACCGCTGTTTTCTCCGCTGCAGGTGAACGTATCCCCAATCTTCTTGTATCATTTAGAAGAGCTTAAAATTCTGAACACAAAACATCAATTGGAACTATTTTTCCACAACTCTCATAGAAACTGTTATTGAATAATCTTTTATTTCTTTGGTCACGACGGATCGGTCACGCAGATCACTAAATGAGGAGTATCTGCATGGTCAATGGCATCCTTCGATCCCTTAAATTAAAATCCAGGTATAGGGATGCTCTTGTTCATCAAGTTTGATATATCTCTATCTCTCATATTATTATTTTTGCCCTTCCACTTCTTAGAAACAAAAAAGATATGATTATATGAACTAAAATCATTTAATATTTTACTGTGCGAGAAAATTGACTCCGTAAAAACCAGTTAAATAAATGATATTCTTTAATTATTTTCTTATAGAAAATGCAATGGCATACAAGCAAACCAATTCTATTATCTAACCTTGAAGTACTTTCATTAAACTTCATAAGTATTGATCGATTATTCTCACTTTTACCCTACTGTCCAAAACTTCGTTCACTATCAATGACACTTGATTCTCGAAGTATTTCATCTGTACCCAACGATGATACTGAATTATCAACAACATCAATTCAAACATTTCCTCAAATACGCAATCTTCGATTTTGTCTTCGTTCATTTAATCTTTCTGTTCTTCAAAGTTTATTAAATGCTCTACCGTCGATTAAACTTTTATCAATCGATACCCTCATATACAATGAAGAATATATACGTGCTCCATTTTGGACATTATTATTACAACAACGATTACCATTGTTAGAACGTATCAGATTAATTTTACGAGGATTTTTCACTTTACAACCAAATAAAGTTATCGTTCTCTACCGACGAAATCTCATTGATGGTTATAAATACGATCGATATTGGCTTGATAGAGCACATAGAAAAATATTCGTTTGTTACGAAAACCCAACGTCCGTGGTGCTTCAAATTCGATGAATCTTTTTGTATGAAATTTTTAATGCTTTTTAATCCTTGTAATTTTTCTTTGTATCAATAAGAAAAAGAAATTATTTATTATAGAAGAATGACTTGATAAGGCATGAAGAGGTTCTTTCGTACGAGCATTTAGAAATCGTAATTTAATCGGTACATAAATCTAACCATCCGTAGAATATACTGAAGTTTCAGCCGGGAATAATATTCTAATAAGAGGATATTCAATTTTTAAAAATATAGTAAGTTGCCATTGGTATATCAAATTTTCCTTAAAGTTTCAACTGATCGACTGAAGTTTTTAGGATATTTGATGGATTATTAGACGAAGCCTACCGAAGAAATTATAAATCAAAAATAGAGTAAAAATTTCGTAGCATGTCCTCCAGCATAGGTCACATGCCTTATCAAGTCATCGTGCTGAATTAATGATAAACTCAATCCTTAGCTATTCATTCGAACGATTCCCTTGTACTCGTACGGTTTCGCTTGTTTTTGCTTTTGTTATACTGATAGATATTCGAAGAGTAATGAGAACTTGATAGCTCAGTATTATTTTGTTTGCCTTTTTAGATGTCTTCAGTATTATTTTGTTTACCTTTTTAGATGTCTTCAGTATTATTTGATCTTATTCTTCTTTGGTCTTCCCAAGAATCTGATGCCGATTATTTAGAATTACAAAACTTACTGAACACTGAATTTCCT
Organism: Rotaria magnacalcarata; assembly: GCA_900239745.1. Classification (NCBI taxonomy): domain Eukaryota; kingdom Metazoa; phylum Rotifera; class Eurotatoria; order Philodinida; family Philodinidae; genus Rotaria; species Rotaria magnacalcarata. Next base: position 22,107 of record OENM01000184.1, read on the forward strand.
AATGAATTTCTTATTCATTCATTTACCACAACAAAACAAGCAATTGAACATGTTCAATCAATAAAAAAACCTTCTCGACTATCAATTGTAATTACAAAATTAGGCACCAATGAAGAAACATTAAGCAAACCATTCATCGAAACCATTCGTTCACATGATAAACATACTTTCATTATACTTCACTCTTATACAGCTTGTTGTGATCCGAATATTCGGTAAAATTTTCATTAGAATATTTATGAATGATTCTTTTTTTAAGATGGTCTTTTGCTTCTCTCGGTGTTAATATGGTAACAGCAACTATCAAACCGATTCGTGATGTACTTCAACAATTAATTTCATTAGCTCAACCAAGTTCCAAAACAAAATATGCCTGTCTTTATTGTAAATGGCCATCATTTTCACTTGAACAACTTTGTATTCATGTTCCACTTTATCATACAAATGAACAAGAATTTTCTGTTAAATGTAATTTATGTCAACGGCCAACACATAATTATGCTGTACATTTACATGACGAACACAGTCCAGAACAACATCCACGATCAATAGCAGGGCCGTTATATGCATTTTCTTTAGTTGTATGTCGACGCAAACGTGATAATTGTTTTCTTGTTGTTCAAGAATCAGGTTCGATGGGTTTTTGGTTACCTGGAGGTCGTGTTGAATTAGGAGAACAGCTTGACAAAGCAGCTGAACGTGAAACATTAGAAGAAGCAGGTGTTAAAATAAGATTGACTGGAGTATTGAAAATTGAATTTATACCACGAAGCGATTCGAATCGTCTTCGTATAATTTTCTTTGCCGAACCTGCTGATGAAAATGATTGTGAACCGAAAACTATACCTGATTATGAAAGGTTAGTTCATATTTTTTCATTGAAACTTAATGCTTGGTCAAATTTGCTGGAATAACTAGTTTCCGTTTCCTTCCGAATTGAAAATAATGCAAATAGGTTCCGAAAAACGGTACAAGCTTTTCTTCGATCAATAATGTGAGCTAGCGCTCATAAATGATGGATTAAATAGAACGTTAAATATAGAGCTGACGAAATTATACTTGATTTGATGACTTAAACTGAAAAAATAGGTTTAATTTCTTACAGATCAGGTATCTGTTTAGTATATAATACAGATTGTGTAAACAAATTATGTTCCTAAAACTGAATTTGATCGCAATGATCCTAACGCTGATGAATGCAAAACCATATCTATACTCTGTTTTACATGGACAAAAGGTTCTTCTTATGAAAGTTGTTGTTTTTTATTTAAATTTAGTTACGGAGCTATGTGGTTAACATATGAACAAACAATTCAATGTAGTACACGAGGTCAATTGCGTGGTAATGAACCATTAAAATGGTTTAAATATATTGCACAAGATGGAATAATACATCCGTTAAGTATACTTTCAAAAAATGAACTATAAAGCAGTTTTATTTTTATCAAGAAATATAAGAAAAAAGGAACATTGTTTTTTATTTATGTGTATCATTCCGTGTGAATTTCAAAATAATTTGAAAAAATTAATAACCAATTCATTTTTTATATCGCATTCTCTGTACAATACGTTCTGTTTGTGCCATACTCACTGCTTCATTTTCTCTTAAATCATAAGTCATTTCAGTAATAGGCGCAGTTGGCGCGGCTACTGGTGCAAAAGCTGCTGCGTCTTTGTCGCTGCTTTCATCATCACCACCGGCACAATAGGTTTTAACTTTATCCATAAGACCAACATCACGACGATACGATGCACGAGTAGCCATACGCGAATGATGAACTGGCTCGGGGACGGGTTCTGGTTTATATTGACTTCGTAATTCGCTCATATCAACACATTTAGAATAGAGTTCTTTAGCTGCACATGATGTTGCTCCGCCTAGATTTTCCATTTGTTTAACTCGTAGATTCTTGGTTACTAACAAACGATTAACTCTTGCTGTTATTTCTTCTTCGTCGACACCGTCAGCTTCAGCTTGGGCCATTTCTTTCTGTATATCTTCTTCTGCATCTTTCATAAGACGTTCTAAGGATATTTCTTCACGTACACCACCAATTATGACCTGAGCTAATAATTTTGCATTTACCATTGGAACATATTGTCCACCGGTTAAGTAAGCAAGAGTCATAAAAAAGTCACGATATGGTACTAAACATAGACAAATATTCCTAGAAAAACAAGTTCTAAGTCTACTTGCAATTTAGTTTTTTATGTAATTATTCAATCAAGTGGAAAAATCCAAAACAAAGAATTATATTCAATAACGATTGATTGAACTTTCATTTGTTTATTTCGAGGTAGATGTTTATATTAAAACTCTCACAAATCTAAACTCAATCTATAGATACGAATCGATGTCGAAACTATTAATTATTGACTTCACAAAAAATATATCTTATTCTTAGTCAAAATTTTATTTAAATATTTATAAAACTTCATCATTAGGACTTTGTCTCTAAAATTCACTCGTAACTATAAAATGAATTTCCACAGGAGAATATATATATATTCTTTGATTACATTTACTGAAGATACTATAACTATCTAAGGATAACTATAATGCGAAGTTGCTCATGATAATAATACTCAATTAGAGAGTAAGTAAAATGAACTAACCGATAGGCGGCTCAACTCCGACACAATAAAGCGTGATTTGTTTTTCAGCCATGTCTCGCACTGTTTTTATAGGATCAATACCAGACGGATCTCCGTTAGGAAAACCATCACCACAATTAGGATCGAGTCCATGCGGAGGCGCATCTGAAATGAGTACACAAATTTTGGTTGCCTCAGGACGCCATGATAATTTTAGAACACCATGTAATGCATCTGCTACAGCTTCAGGTGTATCACCACCTCCTGATGCCTCACATTGCTCGAGCCAACCTTTCATTTCTTTAACACTACCTGTGAAGTCATGTACACGAATAACAAACGTATTTTCCTATAAGCATAAATCAATAAATAAACATTAGAGAAAAACCTTGAGAAACAAACTTGCGGAGGATGATCTCGGTATTCGACAAGTGCTAAATGAATGTCACTTTTTTCACTTGTTACAATTTCTTCCACGATTGCACGAATATTTTGTGTTGCACTTTCAATATAACTTCCCATTGAACCCGTGCAATCCATAGCAAATGCTAAATCTGGATTAATTTGAGTAGGAAGAAAAAAAAGCCAACATTTATAAAATTATTTTATTTAATTCGAATAAAATTACCGAGAACACTCGAATCATGTTTGGCTAGTTGAGGTTGTGCAGGTTTTTCTACATGTAATGCAGCTGCCATTTTGTCTATTGCGCGTACGTTAACTCTACAAAAAAAAAAGAAATTTGACTTCACTCGTTTGTGCTTTACTACCGTCGTCTGTTTTTACATATGCCTGATGCAAACTACGTACATATTTATTTTTCACCTTGGCGGGGAAGTAAAAAGGAAGAAAAGAAATATGCAGAAGAGAAAATTATTTTTTAACAGCATCTTCGCTGTGGGTATGGATGACTCATCGATGATGTTCTTCAACGGAGAAGAGCTACCTTTTCGCCTACGATGAAAATTAAATACTATAATCAAATCTATTCTAGAAAAGTAATCTATTAAATCTAGTCATGACAACAACGCGTGAACGTTATCTTCAGTGGAAAAATCGTTTATTATTACCACAATTACCAATCGAAATATGGTCTCATATTTTTTCATATCTTGAAATCTATGATTTATTATCAATGCGTCTTGTTTCACGATTATTCTATTCCTGTGTTAATCGACATACGCCATTTTGGTTATCGGTGATATTTGATATTGATCAATGTCCTAATTATTTAATTCAGCCAAATCTATTAAATAATGTTCGTTCATCGAATGTGAATTTATTTACGAAATCGAATCTGTACTCTCATTGTAATATTTATTTAAAAGGTCAACCATTAATAAGTTCAAAGAATAAACGACGTAAACGACGTTTACTATTATCTCAACAAAATGATGATGAATCAAAAAAACAATTACATTTACGTTGTTCATCAGTTCATTTTGAATCTCTTCGATCATTTGATCAATTACAACTTGAGTGTCTATTAACCAAACGTGTACGCCATCTGGAATTATCATATGAATGTCTGCCAACAGAACCATCGCTTAATTTTCTATTAAAAATCGAACGATTACGATATTTAAAACTTATATTTATGCATAATATTAATGAACTTGATTCATTTTCTACAATGATAGTTAATACAATGCATGATATTATTATTTTACTATTCAAATTAAAAAGGTATACAATAAAGAAATGTCTATTTTTAGAGCGATGAATTTCACAATAGGAGATTGTTGGTGTTCAGAATTATCGGAATATAGAATATGTTTCATATAAGAAAGAACAGATCGATCGGAACGATAACTAGAGAATAATTTTGATTTAATTATATACATCAATTTTGTAAGAAAAATTGGTAATGTATGAATGATTAGGATTCTTTTTATATTGAAAATAAGAGATTTCTATCGATGAATCAACTGATTACTTTGGTTTATTTGTCAGTCGTTGAAGAAAATTCAAAGATTTTTGATTTTTCAACTTGCGTCTAAAATTTTGTTAAATATTCACTCGTGAACAAACTAGATTTTTTATTGTGTTATTTACAACGTCCAGTCATAAGATGTTAAAAAAACGTACAACTTTCTTGATCATTTTTTCGAACAACTACTATTCATAACATACAATCAATTTTATGCAAAACAATTTTTACACACAATTTATTCACGACGTATACAATATAAGATTGTCGAAGCGATGCCAACCAAGAGTATTAGATTTGTATGGTAGACTATGCCTCTATTTTAATGATATGCAAAGCCAGTACCAGGACTTTCGTACTCCTGAGTACACATGAGGTGTAGACCAGAGTTACAGTTGTAGTAAAAAAATACGAGTATTGAAAAATTATTTAAAATATGAGATAAAGAAGTTTTTGCAGAAACTTTCTCTAAACAACCACAGACAGTCAACTAGCTAGAATCGAAACCGAAAAGTGGTCCCCTGTATCTCTACGCTGTTCTAATATAACTGTAGACGAAGTGTGTAAAAATAACGGTAAATTCCAGCGTCGCCAAATCTTTTTTTCGCCGACTCCAACTTCGCCGAATAAAAATCTTGACCGAAAAATATCGAATCAAATTTGATGCATTCTAGATATAGAATTTTATCCTAACTAACTACTTTGATAATGACTTGATTAATTAACCCCATCTGACTTGGTAACCAACTGATTTAGTAACAAACTGAGTTGATAACCCACACCCTCACTCACATCTACGCCTGTCGGCATCTGTTTGAACAAGACAACGGATGTAATTGACTGGGTTACCAACTCAGATGGGGTTAATTAATCAAGTCATTATTACAGTAGTTAGTTAGGATAAAATTCTATATCTAGAATGCATGAAGTTTGATTCGATATTTTTTGGTCAAGATTTTTATTCGGCGAAGTTGGAGTCGGCGAAAATAAAATTCGGCGAAGCTGTACTAATTCAAAATAACAAGATTTTAAGAGTTGAATGTAATTTTGTATTAATAATGAACGTCAAAAATATTATATTTGTTGAACACTCATGTATGTTTTCAAGTCACCTATACAACAAAGTTTAGTTTTATATTGAAAAATTTCTTTTACTTTAAGATAGTAAAATGTTTCCATTACAGCGTGCGTTATTAATCAATGGATTCAACCTTTTTGGTTTATGTTTTGTTAGTTTTCTCGGTGATTGCTTATGTTTTGGACGACCTTTTTCAATTTATTCACCGTCCAATACATACGTTCGTTCTTTGACTGATAATCTCACTCATGGATTAGTTAGTGTATTTGCTACAAGCTTTCTATTTGGTTCGACTCGACGGTCATTATTAATCATAGCTTTAATAGCGGGTTCTTTTGTTGATATCGATCATTTTATTGAAGTACGTTCATTATCGTTATATCGTGCATTACATGATCAACCACGAGATCGACCATTCCTTCATAATAGTCTGCTTTTGTTAATAATCACTTTCATCATTTATACGATTGAACTTTTTCTATGGCGATATCAAAATACTTTTTATTCGATTGTATTTTTTCTTGGTTGGTCAACACATCATCTAAGAGATGCTCAAAGACGTGGTTTAACTTTATCACCATTAGGACAAACTTTGCCTATTGATCATTATCTACCGATTATATGTATTTCATTAATAGCTATGAAATTAGTTCATCTATTTGTATTTAATACTCAATCAGCATCTTATGTAAAAGTGTCTATTGTTTAAAACAATATTTGAATAAATATCTAAGAATTATGTGAAAATTTTTTATTGAATTTTGTTGTTCTATATTCCGATTATTCTCGAAAACATGATCTAATCGAGTTTTATAGTATGACTAATTAGAATGTTTAAAAGGGCGATGTGTTGAAATGAATATAAACCGATTTTAATTAATTGATTTTTCAGAAATGAAAACTTTGATGTGTATATTAATATGAAATGAGCTAACGAGAGAACCTCTCCAAGTAATATTCGGGTTCATATTGCGCTCATAAGTAAGACCCAATGAGACTAGAAAAGGCCTAAAAGATTTCGTGCCATTAGGCCTTTTTTCAAAGTTATGACCGTTTTACTAAATTTTCGGTCTTGGGCGCGGAATTTATAGAAAAACTGAATGAAGGAATTTCGAGCTGAAAATTTTCTTAGCAATAGGTCTCATCGATGTTAGAAGGTTCCAAACGTTTCAGTGAAAGCGGATGCACTATTCTCGAGATATTGCATATTGATGAAAACGGTCATTTTCCAAAAAGATGTTGTAAAATTGATTTCTCTTAAATATTCGGTACCTCGAGAATGATGCATCCGTTTTCACTGAAACTTTTGGAACCTTCTAACATCGATGCGACCTATTGTTAGGAAAATTTTCAGTTCGAAATTCCTTCATTCAGTTTTTCTATAAATTCCGCGCCTAAGACCGAAAATTTAGCAAAACGGTCATAACTTTGAAAAAAGGCCTAATGGCACGATATCTTCTAGGCCTTTTCTAGTCTCATTGGGTCTTACTTATGAGCGCAATATGAACCCGAACGGTTGGTATCACTTGGAGACGATCCCTCGTGAGTTTTCCTTTCCGGTTCGTTTAAATGAAATATCTTAAACGATGAAAATTTTGAATTACAACAGTATAATTAATATTTTAATACTTATATATTTATCAAAAAAAAATACCGGATGTATCGCGATACGTTCCTCATTGCGACTTTCAAATTAATTACAACAATATGTCAATACATATATTTTATTGAGTTTGATCAGTCTTACCAGTTTAAGTAAACATTCATTAGATTAATCTTCGATCAAAGATCAAAATCGAAGTGCAAAATTGTCGAAGGAAACCATTTAATACAAATATAAATATTTGTCAATCTAACTTTCAATAGGCGAATAATTTATTTCCGTTCTTAATCCGCTTTATATATCTGTACGAACAATTCAAACAGATGTTCTAATCACTACTATCTTGAATCTAAATAGTTGATGAGAAATCTTTACTTTTTCTGTTAGTTTACAAAAAACTTCAAACGATCATAATTCGTATATTTAGATTTTATTTAAAATCTTGATAAAATCAGTCACGAATGATTCGAATTCTATTATAAACAAATAAATATAATTTTCTTATTGAGATATATACACGATTGTTTATTGTTACAGGTTGAAATCGTTGATACTTCACAATTTGAATTTCATTCAAGCCTTTCCAGAAAATGGTACGCACTGAGAAATCAATTCAAATAGATTGATAGATATATTTTCACTATTTTAGTATATTTTATTGAACATCTAAGATCCATATGGTTGGAAGACTGTCTTAATGTTCATTTTCTTCTCGATGCTATTGATAAGCAATCCATAAAGGTATTCTAAATTGAATTCTCAATTTGAAAAAAGTCTCTTATTCGTGTTTTATTCAAGAATGTTATAGTACGTCGTTCAACATGCGATCGTACTATATTAACAACATTTATAGATCGACTAGATACTCTTCACTATTTAGATTTGTCTTCCTTACAAAGTAAAATAATTTATTGAAATAATCTTCAAGTTGATTTTCTTTTATCTGCTTATCAGTTAATAGATCAACGAACTATAATGATCAACAATTGAATCTTCCATCTAAATTAAAAGCATGCAGTTTAAATAGTACACTGCTACAATTTTGTTCGTTTATGCCTCATGTATCTTTACGTTCACTTGAATTAATTGATATCAATATTGACTTATTATCAATCATTCTTAAAACATTGCAATCATTAAAGTTCCTGTGTCTATTGTAAGTCTAGAACTCCCCTCGGCCCTTCTCCTACTCGTTTCTTCCGATGAAGAAATATAATTTTTACCTTACCAAGGATATCTATATGAAAAAAAATGGGCGTCACTTTCAGATGAAATCAAGTTTACCTATGAATTTAAAAACGCAAAGCCATCTGTTCTCAAACTCCTCTGAATGTTTGCAGAATCTTGATAAAATATGAGAAGTAAAAGGTTTTTTTACTTATCATATCAAAACTATTATTGAGTAGAGAAGTCAACAGTTGTCGATTAATACCGATAGTTTAAATGATCAATTTATGAAATAATATCCTGCTAAATAAGGAGAGAACCATTCGGACTTTCATTTGTTATGAAGACTAAAAGAATATATTAGTGACGTTAATCGATAGTTATGATATCTCGCCTGCGTGCACCTTTAAACTTGAGTTATATTTTTCAATGTACATTTAACTTTGAAAATTTGCTTCAAATATGAGAACTTAGTTCTAAAAACGAGCCCTTTTTGTCGTCATCTAGTTTTGCCGAAGCCATTTCATAAACCTCATATTTCTCAGTTGTCTCAAAATTGAACTTTCATTTAGTTTTACTACTAAAAATCTTTCATTATCTTCAATGGCTAATTATCTTCATCAATCACAATATTCTCAACTATGGATTCATTTTCATATATTATCACTCGACGATTATGATGAGAAACAAATATTACCATCGAATATTTTAATAATACCCATAAAAAATGTTTTCACATGTTTCTGTTATCGAAATCGAATTAAATAACATATAATAATGAATATGTTTTTTTTATATAAGGCTTTTTGCTCAAGAGTTACCTTCTTTGATTTTTTTTAAAAATAAATAAACAAACAAACACGCACACGCGCACAAGGAAGAAGAGAAAGGAGCAAAATGAAAACTGTTGAAACACCGTTTTTTGTTTGTTTGCTTTGTGTAGATTTTGAAAAACAAAGAGAAAGAAAAGGGAAAGAAAGAAAGAGAAATCATCTACACGTTCATCGTTGGCTGTTGCACGACTAATTCATCAAGTACGAGATCAAAGTCTAGTGAACAATCAATGAATGGTAAAGCAATAAGACCCGATGGTTGATCAAGTTTATCAACCGTCGTCAATGATTTGGTTTTTGATTCGTATGGTACTTTTAATTCTTTAGTCCTTTCGCGTTCATAAACAAAAGCAAGTTGTTCAATAGGTACCAACAGTAGATTAGGTCTTGCTTCTAATTCTCGTGCATCGTGTTCAGCTAATACACGTTGCCGGTGAGCATCGACAAGCTCGGCAACTGAATTATATGATGAACACATTGCGACTAGGTCAGGTGATAATGGTGTTGACTGTTCTATATTAAATGATTCTATTTGTTGTTGTGATGACGGAGGCGGTGTTTTTGTTTCTTTTCTTCGGCGTTTCTTTTTTGGAATCACAGGCATAGACGATGGTGGCTCTGGAATGTTTGTAGAAATAGACCAAGATGTGCTGCTAGTGATTGACGAGGACGAGGAAGGCGACGGAGAAACAGGTGAACCACCAGCACTACTACCATTTTCCCAATTATTATTTGGTGCTAACAATGTAGATGATGGACGTCGCACAAGTCCTGAACGTTTCGATGATGAACCGGTTGAATTGCTAGGAGAGATTACATTTGGAAGGGTAGAAAATGTTAATTGTTTTTGATAATTAGCACTAGAATAAAAACAGTGCTCAATTACAATTTTCTTTAACTAAAAAAATATTCAAGCTTATTTAAAAAAATCCTATTGTCTATGTATTTAGATCAATTAATATATTACATCATAAAATGTTGTACGAGTCAAATATTCTAAAATGTTTGCTTCATTCGATCGATGTTTGACTTGATTAATGTGAGCAATATTTCAAACAAACGACATCTGTAGACAATATGAATCGATAGATTTTATGTGACATACAAAACAAGCTCATCTTATTAAAATAGTATATAATGAAAATGTCCACATAGAATTTTTCACTGTATCCATACCTCACTCATATTCTATACATTTTTTTTTAAATTGTTCAGCTCAGTTGAATTTTCTTTCACTTATTTTTCTAGGAAAGGACTAGCCATGTAGCCAGACGTTGAATTATCATGTAATTGTAGTCATTATTTGCTATAATAGCAAATAATGACTACAATTACATGATAATTCAATGACTGGCTACATGGGTAATCACATTTGCTTTTTTTGTTTGTTCATAAATTAATATAAAGCGGGAAAGTACAGACTACACTGCATCACATGAATTATTAACTATAAATAATCAATGAAGTCAAATGAAAACAGATGCTATAATTTGCTTATTAAATACGATCAATCAGGTTTTCTTCTATAGGGATCATGGAGTGCAACTCTATAATTTGGATTAAGAATAGAGCATATTATTACGTTTTCATCCATGACTTCAACATTTGTCTAAGTGTTGGTTTAGAAATGAGAGCTGAAAAAGCGTGCTTTTGAACCTATAGACAATCATTGAAACTATGTGTTTGCATAAAGAATGCGAAAAGGATGATTTTTTTTTCATACGGCGCATGATCTAACAACTATAAATAATCTACGTTTTTTCGCTCCTAATACGACTTTTGTCATCAAAATTGTATTTATGATTCATATTTCATGAAATCTATCGTTTCTTTAGTACGTATTGATAATCGAAATAGAAGCAAGATCATGGAGACAGAAAAGATATTTCAGGTAAAATTTGGAAACTTTAATAGAATTTTCCTATTGCAGTGGGAAAAAAATTCTAGACTAGGCAATTACTTGACATTTGAATTATTTGAATCTCTGCCATGATGTAAAGCGGAATAATCAACTTTGCCTTTATCATTTAGACTTTCATCAATAATTTGATTTTGTAAGATAGCATTAACAGTTGGTGTTTGAGTTGAAAGAACATCAGGTTGATTCATTTGCATTTCCATCAGAAGTTGTTGAGTCGTTTTTAATCTTGGCAAACTCGCAGTTGATTCAATTGAACCTATTGGCGACATGGGTGATGGCGATGATACTGGTGTTTCAATTTGAGCTTTTCGTCTTTTAGTCGATAAACCATTGGTTTCAGAATCATTTTTACGTTTTATTTGTGTCATCGTATCATTATTACTATTTGTTGATATCGATGAATTTATTTTAACTTTAACTATTAAACGAGGTTTTTCTGATGGCGGTGATTTTGACTCATGAATGTCTCCATTAGTCGTCGGAGTAGAAACTGATCGTGCTATTGGCGTTGATTGTTGTGGAATAGATAATGACGAAATATTACTATCGGTTTGTGGTGTATTGAGTAAGCCTTGCCATGATCGTAGTAGTTTCTTAGCTCGTTGAGCAATTTCAATAATCGACGGAGGATTATCTCCTGTTTGTTGAGCACTTTTTTTTCGTGCATCGATTTTCTGACGAATGGTATTAATTTCTCGACCAAGACGAGTTGACTGTATGAAAGAAAAAAAATAAGTTGTTTTCTCACTTAAGTATGAAGAAAAAATTAAATACAAACTTGTAATTCATCTTTGGATATTTGAATTTTTTCTAATTGAGAAATAATTTCCAAGACCAGTTCTGGATTAGTAACCTAAAGAGAATATGTTCAATTTATTGAGAGAGAAAAAATTCACAAGCAACAGTTACATTATGATCAGCATCAACGGCGCTCAGCAAACTATTTTTGAGCGATTCAAGCGACGACGGATCACTTTGCATTGAATATTAATTTTATTTTTTTTTGTTCAAATAGTTTGATAAACAAAAAAAGTAAATGAAAAAAAAAGAAATATGTCTAATATTTTCGTTTAACCATCGTAATTAATTTGTTGCAGCAATAAATCATATACATATATTAATGTCCTTCATTCTTTTGTTTTTCTAGTATATACATATTAAACACAGATCGATATCAATAGAAATAAATAAACAGCAACGAAAAATTAGTTTTAAGACAAGAGAAAATAATTAATCGATCTACAAATAAGAATCTAGACTATATACATGTTATGCGAAATTCAACTGAAATGAATCGCTCTGTTCTGTATTTATTCCTTCGCTTCGTTCGCCCTTAAATGGTTTAATCATTGGTTAAAAATGAATCACAAATCGTAAATGTCCGTTGAGCCTCTAAAAAATCAATAATTTCCTATTGGTTATGTCTAATTTCGCAAAAGCGGAAAATTTTCAGAATATAGATGGCGCTACATGATGGGAGTTTGTTTCGTTTAAAAAAATCGATTTAAAGAATGCTCTCAATCTGCACGTACTTGTTTTCAAGTCTATTATGAAAATTGAACACAGTAACGCAGTAGACTTTCTGGACTAAGTTCTTTTCTTCCATATAGAAAGTGTAAGGTCTTACTAAATTGAACTATAAAAAAAAGCAGGACTATGAAATTTACATTTTTTTGATTTTGACTTACGTATGTCCATTGATTCTAGTTAAGAAATAAAATGAATAACCTCTTTGGTACTTATTCGTACACATATTTGTTAAACAGCATTTTGCTAAGATATTCTCCTTTTAGTATATATTCACTACACGTTTTGTTGTACACATCTGTTTTGGATGAAACAGATCGTAAAGAAGTGCTGATAACTATCGTTGTATAATAGGATATATAATCGTATTGATTATTTTCAGAAGATAAAAAGTTTCATCATACTGAGCGTCTATCGAATATGTGCTATATAGAGTATTCGAAACCATACTCTAGCTATTTAGATTTCAGCAAAACTCTCGCAGAGTTCTAATGACAACGTTTAAAATCTTTTTATTCACACTACTCAATTGTTGTAGTGCTTTCGAACCCTTTTCACTTATTTACTTTGAAAATAGATTTGAATAAAAAAAAAGAGAAATATTTTGTTTCTCTATAAACTAACTAATTAGTCGTTTACTGACGAATATGATGACAATATAAACTGCTGAAAATCAGATCGAAGTCTATTCTTATATATTCTACGACTAATTTTATTATCAAGTGTATGTACATTTTTCGGTCAAAAAATTAAAAAGCAACAACATGCCAATACGAAAACTTTTAACCCTTAAAAACCGGAAGGCCTTATCGTTAGAAATTGGATAAACTAACCATTGAAATAGAAATTCTAACACTCCAATAAGAATTATTCATAATATTAATAACAAAAAAATGTTTTTTTTATTAAGGAGATATAGAATGTCCTTTGGAAGGGACATTTGGTCTTAATGGACCGCAATTTTCACTATTCTCAGTTCATGTAAAAAGAGTCTTTTCTTTGAAATAGTTTTATTTATATGTTTGTTATTACTCAAGAAAACGAATTGAAGCAAAATTTCACTTTTTTTCAAAATTTATTCACTCTCTACTTCAAAATAATGTCTGGCGGTGGGGTCCTTCGAGTATTTTGTCGACATTATTAGTGAAGAAAAAACAGTGATCTTATGATCACACTGGTAGTTTTGATTTACAAATATAGCAGCTACACAGAATGCGTTACGAGAGCAAAATCAAGACTTTCATGAAAGGTTCAGGGCTGAGACGAGCTGGATTCCTCCACTGAAAACGGGAAAAAATATGGAAATTATTGAAATTTTTCGACAACGGGTTGAAGAACTAAGTTTTCCTTGATGTTCCCGTCTAACAATGTTTAGTATGATAAGAAATCGACGAAAACTAGCTGACATGATAATTAAAGGTTGTTAAAATTTTCAGTCCGCCATGGTCGAATGCCGCTTCTAAGGGACATGGTCTTTATGACATCGCAGTTCATCAACAGATCAATCGAAACATCGTTGGATGATTTCGTACGATAGAGTAACAATGTGTCGCGAAGATGCAACTTGAAAAATAGATTTTCTTCCGGTATTCATCAATAAAACAACGTTTCAAAATAAAAAATTGACATTTAAAAAGCTATCAGTCTTAAAAGACGCATTTTTTTGCTCTGGCAATTATTCGGATTTGTCTTTACTCTTTTTTTATGATCCACCAGATCGTTTGAGTCGACGAAAATAAAAAATATTGTGCATGTACTAACATTATGCGTTTTATTCAAGTTTTCAAAATGCCCCTTGGAAGGGACATTCGACTTTTAATGACTCACAAACATCAAACCTAATTTCATGGTGAATTATTACTTTTTCAATCACGTTCATCAATAAAAGCGTGTCCAATATACTAAATAACGGGAAAAATTTACGGAATGCTAATTTTAGTGATGTCATTTATAATTTATCGATTCGTGTAGTTGGCTGCAAGTGTACTTTATTGATGAGATACCCTAAGATAAAAAAATATCAACATACAAAATTTCGTGAGTCATTTATTTAACGTACTAAACTCGTGTTAAGCTACTATTATATCAGAATATTTAGATCTAAATCGAATAGAAATGATCGCCACACCCTCATCAAATAAAATAAAGATAAATGATGTCTTTCAAATTGGAAGCTACTACCTAACGCATACCATTTTCATACTAATAGAGAAAAGTTTTACGCAAAATTTCAGCATGTCATATGACGATATTTTTGAGAGGCTTTAGACAATAAAAATAGATATAATTAACTCTAACAATATTATCGATGAATTTATGCAGCATATTCATGACTAATGAAGGAATGTGTCCGACAAAAGTCGATTTTGTGCTTCGTCGACCATCGCAAAAACTCGAAAACATGATATAGTTACTATGTTGTGATATACACTACTGATCACACCTTTCAATACTCATAGAACAATTTGCAGAAGTGTAGCGCTTTGAAATTTCACATGAATTTCACGAAACATTGATCTTTCACATGTAGCTCTTTTGATTGATTAAAATATGCAAGTGTTGCATCGCTATGCCGTCATTTAAATCATAGAGATGAAAGGATTTAATATTTGTCGAATACCTATTCAATGTCTTGTAAAAATACCATTAACTGTTGAAAATAATATTTAATTGCCTGAGTCAGACCGTGTAATGTGATTATTTCCTGTACAACTATTTCAAGCAAACACCTGAAAAACAGAACATAAGGTCTGACTACACTGACTTAATATTACAATTGGATATTGTAGTTTAAATTGTAACTTTGGGTGTCGGTTTTTTTCCAAAAATTTGACTATTGACTCTGGATAAAAGAAGGGAATTGCAATATTCAGATGTGCAGGGGATATTTCGTCGGTATACAGTCGAAACTTATTTTAAAAAAAAGCTGCGTAGTTTTTACTAATATATCGAAATTCAGTGATATAATAAATTTCCAACTACCAAGCTAAATAGAAAATTTATTTTTCTCTAATAACTATAGCAAATCCTATTGAAGTAATTGGTGTCATCATTGTGATTGGTTGCTCAGACTGCTGCGCCATTGTCCGTTTGTTTTTCTCGACGTATCTAATACTATTCGATTCAATGAACTGGAAAATCAAGCAAAAACATGACAAACTACTTCGTTTCTTAGTCACAAACTGTAATGTCCATTGCGTCGTTAAAGGACGAGTTTTATTTTCACAAGTAGTTTCTAACAATAAAACTAAGATACCTTTATCTGATATCGAAAGGGCGACACCAGCGAATAGTATTAGAAAATGATCAATTTTGTGGTTATCATTACATCATACTTGTCGAGTCATCTATATCAATCTGATGGATAACACATATTTAAATGGTTATTTTAAATTAAATGTAGAGTTAAACACAAGTCACAGTACCCAGTCAAACTTGACATATTATGCCAAACAGATTAAATCTCGACAGTTTCTCTCTTTATTTGAATTGCCCGTTGGTAAATTTACTTGCCATACAGTTACGATAAAAATGAATACATGTTGTTTTTTTCCAATAGGATAACAAGAAATGTGAGAATGCATTCTAACATGCTGATCATCTCGAAAAATGAGTTCAGAATTAAAAAAATGTATATTATATTCAAAATCACCAATTCAAAACTTAACTATGGTCCTGACCGAAATTGATTGCTCATCGGAGAATCTAATTTATTTATGTCACATATTGACGCTGGTCTCAAGATAACCTCTGAGTACAAATTGTAGTATTTCATGTAGATTATTTGTTTGTTAATTTAGAATGTAATACTTATTTCTATTGGAGTTTGATCTACACCTCAGCAGCCTTTGTACAAATAGAATTCTTTGACTTTTTTCTGTTATCATATTCGACAAATATTTTTCACAACACCTGCATCTAGCCGTGCTTAATTACTTGACGCATGCATTAAAAAATAGGAAGTTAAGGTGAATATATGGAGTTTATCGACATTCAATGCTTTTTATGTTAATTTAATTATTATAGTTTCGCTCGCTTTACGTCAAACTGACTTTTGACAAAAATGGCAATGAAATATTCTGATTCAATTTCGAACGAATTGACTTTATAATGTAAATAGATAGTCTGAAACATGGCAGTGATGTCACTCGTATAAATAGTCCGAAGGCAATCGTTTCCGTTCGAACGAAACAAATTTTATCATCGAATTCATTACATATCTAATTCAAAGTTTTAAAGTAAGTTAAATATGTTTAACTTCGATGACTAAAGTCATTATTTTGGAATAATACAAACACAATCAATAGATCAGTTGTTTTTGCTATTTAAAAAGATTTGTTGTTTTATCTGAGTCTATGTTTTTATTTGAGTTCAATCTTTTTTATCTTTATTAAAACGAACAAAATTTCGAAAACGTTTAGGATTTAAACCATAAACTTGTAAGCGTTCATCGGACATATCAGTTAATACACGTTGTTCATCGGATAGATGTTTCTTTTTTCGTTTCTTGTTTTTTGTCGTCAACGTAAGTGATGATGACGGCGACGATAAATCGTTATGACTAACCGACGTTTGAGGATTGAGTTTTTCTTCGTTTGTTGATGGACTATAAACGGAAGGGAAAAAAAAGAAATAAAAAATAGAACAAGGAAAAAGAGAAAAAAAAAAGCCCAAGTGACTGCTCCGACTTATCAGTCACTCGAAAAAGGTACGTCGATGACATATTTTTGAATAGACATTCGTTAATAAGAAATAAAGACGCCAAGACGCGCAGAAATTAAAAAGGAAAAAAAATACCTGTTACGAATATTTTTCTCTTTTCTACAGGTATTTACATCTGTACAAATTTACGCTTTTTTATTTTTTCAAATGAATGCACTGACATTATTTGTAGCATAGGAGAAAAAAACATTTTTTTCTACAACTAATCGAGCGGGCACTATTTATATATATATATATTATGACGAACGGTAACCGTAGGTTTAGAAGTATTGTAACAGAAATTAATGAATCAGGTATATAAAATGATAGCTAATTCAGTCGAAAAAATTCTTTAATGTTTTTATTTTCGTTCAAGAATCAACTTTTGATGATGACTACAAACGAAAACAATCCTGTAATTCATTGACGAGTTTTGATGCAATAACACCACCATTCAATCAACAACGTGATGATACTGGACTACAAAGTCACGGCAATAATTATTTATCAACAGAAAATATTTCTCGAGAATTTACAATGTTTCCTAATGCATCTACTCAACTTCAACGTAAACAACGTGGCGACACTCTGAACTTCACTCGTGCACCTTCTCCTAATATTTTTGGTAAACGAAATCAATTGCCACCTAGACCGATAGGAGCATCCATATCACGTTCACATGAAGATCTTTCAATAAACTCACTCCGTAAAAAATTAACTAATGATAGTGGTACAGGTGAATCAATAATAATACCTATAGAAGCACCCTATTCACCGCCTACGAGTTATGATACAGTGCGTGTATTCGGACAAAAAAATACCGTATTGATGCGAAATCGCTATGAATTTGATCAATCGAAAATAGATCAATATTTAAATCGAAAAGATAAACACTTAAAACCACCAACCAGCAAGCCCAAAACGCCCGTCGATAAACCCAATGGAAAAAAAGGAATACTATCTGGCTGGTCGAAAAAACTCTCCAAATCTTCTCTAAACAATGAATTTCCGTATTCCCCGATCGTTCGCCATCATTCATCGAGCGATCACACCAGCGACTAATAAGCAATGGCAAACACAACTTATGCATATTTCTGTTATTTATTTCAAGAACACACAGTCGGTTCGATGCTCAAATTCGGTGTCTAGTTTTCTTTCGGAAAGAGAAAAAGCCAAGTGAACTAATTATTAAATGTAAAATATAGTTATTATTTGTTTTTTGTGAATTGCAATAAATAATTACGCATTTGCTGTTGTTTATTGATTTTTCAATTCCTACTTCATATGATTTCTAAAAATAATATTCGTTCGTAGTTTTGTTGAGATTGAATATCCTGTTTTCTGTTCATTAAAAACAGCATGTAAAATTTAAACTTCTATAGTTTACTAAAACAAATCACTTCTATCAAATAAATGAATCCTATTCTTAATCAATGCATTGAATGTTGATGTTCGTAGGAGTAAAAACAAAAACATTTTCCTTTACCTTTCATCGTCGTCATTTTTCTCTTGATAAACACTTGCTAATATTTTTCTTTTCTTCTCTGGGTTTTTAGCTTTATTTTTGTAAACATGATAATCTCGAAGTTCTTCATCTTTTGATCGATATTGTGATGTTTTTTTTAATGAACACCACGAATTAAGTTCTCGATCGTCAGCTGCAAGAATCTTAACAGAAAACAAATGATGCGTTTTTCATTTTTCGAAATTTCATTTTTTTTCTTATCACTTCTTCAACGCTTAAACCAAAATCATTCGGTTCAACTTGTCGATATTGAAATCTGACTGGCATACCACCAACAAAATCTTCACAATCAAGTTTATAGTATTCATCAAAATATTGTTCGAAAGATTTTTCCTCTAGAACAATAAAAAAAAGGAGGTATTGTAGTATTGAATTTTACTCATACTTGGATCAAATTTTGGTTTTGATTGAGAAATAGCTTGACTTAATTTGGATTTTTTCTTCGATTTCTTTGTTCCTTGTTCTTCTTGATTACTTGATTGCACAGGTTTCGGTACGGCTTTTTCTTTGTCCTCTGTTTGATCCCAATTTTCCACTAAAATAGAAAACATCAGCTAACTTGAACAATCAAAATAAAATAAATGTTGCTACCTTGAAGCTCTTCATCGGATACTTCGGGTACGTCGTCTTCTTCGGCACCTTTTTGATAGTAATCATCATTGAATATTTGCTATGAAACGAATGAAGTCTATAACAATAGAATAGATCATTATTATTTTATTACCTGCATTCGACGATCGTATTCTTTGGGATCAAAATCTGCATCGAGATCATCAATATTAACTGGCAAATCTTCATCACCGGCAACAACTTTTAAGCGTTTCATTTTATCGAAGATTTCTTTTTTCTTTAAATTTTTTAAACGTTTTATTTCTTCAAGCTTTTGTTTTCGTTCAAATTCTTTTCGTTGCTTTTTTTCTGCACGTTTCAATTTTCGTCGATCGTCTTTTCGACGAACGCTATCGTCGATTGTTCGCGGATATCGTTTTAACTAAAAATTTTTAGTCTATTAAAATAGAAAACAAAGAATTATATTTACAAATTCAGTATCTGGTTCTTGAAAACGAAAATTAAACTTTCGTTCGAATTCTTCAGCTTTTTCAAATTCTTCATCGTCATCATCATCATCAGCAGCAGCAGCAGCAACAACGACATCTGCAGTTGGATTGACAATTTCATCATAGGATGGAATTCTAAACTAGATAAAATCAGTAACATGAAAATTAAAAAATGATTATTCAGAGAAAAGTTCGATTTTGCAATCCAAATTTCTTATGAGCAGCAAAGATCCGAAAGAAATTTATACATGAGTGTGGAAACGGAAATATTTTACTAGAAGTTAACAAGAGTAGCGAAGATATATACGAGAGATGATCACTTCAAATAAGTAACAGCGAGGAAACTTTCTAATCGTTCCTAGATAAATAGATTTTGGTAAACTAGTAGACTTCACTTGTGCAGTACTCTATTTTGTCTAAAATGCATAAGAAATCCAGAATTCAAATATTTGTCGTACTTCAACAAGTCTTAATGAAGTTAACTTTGTTGATGGACGAAATTGGCTTCAATCAATATGTTTCGATCGATATCCGATTTCTCAAATATTGAGTATCAACCGAAGACTAAATGTATTCTGTCTGCAAATGTCTCGATTATTTTACTTTGTTTTAA
The DNA here is from genome assembly GCA_900239745.1 of Rotaria magnacalcarata. Taxonomy (NCBI): domain Eukaryota; kingdom Metazoa; phylum Rotifera; class Eurotatoria; order Philodinida; family Philodinidae; genus Rotaria; species Rotaria magnacalcarata. The sequence goes on from OENM01000184.1 coordinate 42,658, forward strand.
GGATAAAAATAAAATCTTCACAGTGTGACTGATAAGTCGATATATATATATATAACCGATCTTGAGCAAAAATATGTCAAATTCAATAACAAGATAAGTAACTGATCGAGTTTCATTTGTCTGATTACAAACGATTAGTTACCTAGTGTGATGAGTCATTTTTTCCTGTTAGAATATTCTGAGAAGGAATTTCAAAAATAAAATTGAACCTGGAGAAAGACTTTAATTTCAAATCTTTAATTAAAACTTGCGAGATTTCAAGATAAGACCAGTGATTTTACCTTGTCTCATCGTCATCATCATCGTCCGCATGTTGTAAATGCATTTTATTTAGAATAAAATCACGTAAAAATCGATCACGTTCTGATAATGATGGATCATTCCAATAGTCATGTAAATATTTCTGAAAAGAAAACAATAAGAATAATTTATTTGTTAACAACTAATTTGTACCAGATCTGATTTAATAGATGAGTCAGTTATTTCGTTTTTTTGACCTTTTAACCATTCAATATAATCTTGTTCTTCTTTAGTCTAAATAAATGATTGGATAAAAACACTAAGAAATTCTAGAAACTCTTTACTTTTTCTTCATCGGTTTTGAGTTTTCTTGTAAATAAATCATCATCGTCTGTTCCAGGAAGAATACTTTTAATACTAAATAAAAACAAATATTTCTCGAAATTCCATTGACATGATTCAACGGCCGCGAGATAAAAACTGTTTGATTCGAATGACAATCGTATCCTCTTATTATTCTTTTGTTTTTCATAAAAACAAATCGACAATCATATTTCTTCAGTGAATGTTAATTTACCTCTTTTTAATTTCTTCTTGTTCTTCGACGATGGATTTCTTACCATTTGTTCTAAACAAGAATGATTTACTTGAAGATAATCATAATTTTCTATTTTAGAACTTACTGAATCTGCTTATCATTATGATCATCATCTTTATGCATTGCTTCTGCAAAAGCATATTGAATTTCAGCATCTTTTAAGGTCATTTTTTTTTCTTTCTTCCTTTTATTCGTTTCATGACTATCATTTGCTGATGATGATTCTGTCGTATTGAAAAATTGCGTATTCGAATCATAGATTTTTGGATCACGTTTTTTAAGAATTGAATAACAACGAAGAAATTCTTTTTCTACATCATCTGTCCAATCCTAGAAAGAAACATAAATTAGAGGAATAATTCGAATCGTGTTTTTCCCTCATACTTCAGCATTATCATCCTCAGATTCATCATCGGAACTGTCTTCAATATCACTGCCATATCGAGCTATTACTAAAATCGCAAAATATAAAATGAACTTAACATAAGGAAAATATTGTGAGCTTTACATTTTTGTTTTTCTTCTTTTTCTCTCCAATTCTGGTATTTATTTGCATAGGATTTGTTTACTGTTAAAGTAACAGGAGCATCATCATTATCGTCAAACATGTTATCCGAAAAAAACTTTTTGAGAGAAATTGATCAAATATCTTCGATTGGTTTAGATTTCACCATGTTTGTTGGTAATATTCCTCTTCAGTGAAGGTCATCGAATGATGTCACTCGTATCTGACATAGACTCATGCTTAGTTCAGACTCGAGTTAAGGTTTTTCTTCAGTTGTTTTTAAATCTATTTACCAGGAGTGTTTCTAAAGATATTTTAAACGACCGTTTATTTTCCAGAATAGAAGTCCCAGTGATGGTACTTGTGGGCAACATATGCAATAGCAAGATGTCGCCAGAATCATGGTCTACATTTTAATTTTTAAAAAGAATTTATATTAGGAATGCTCTACATCAATCACGAGACTCAATTTAATAATAGCAGAAACTTTTAGAAATGAATTTCGTATTAAATCCATTAACCGCTTTTTCATTCGATAGTATTTTCGATGAATCATGTCGATGTGATCAAAGGCTGAAAGAAGTGATAGCACCAGGTGCTTTTGATGATTTTGAGATTGATTCACGAATTGAAACTATGAAGATAGTGTTGGAAAAATTCGAATAGAAAGAGAAAGAGGCGAGTAATATTTTATTAAAAAGTATTTTTTCCAGGTGAATGTGCAGTTCGAACATATGAAAACATTAAATTAGCGCATTGCACGCAATAATTACGAGAGCGACGGTACACTAATTTTGCACGCAACTTGTTTTCGTGAAACGAAGTTATCTATTCGTCGAGAAGGGGTAGTTTTGCTTTGCAAAATGATTGAATATTTTAACTTATTTGAATCCCAACGTCTTGCTTTAGTGAAAAGAATTGTTTTTTCTCTTATCGCTGTTTTAACATTAGTTTAGCCTTTTTCTGGATGATTGCTTACTCAAACATAGAGACAAATATAAATCCTTGTTGTTTGTTATCGTGGTAAAAATGTCGAAAACAATATGATTGAAAGTTGATGTAAAAGAAGTGATTTATTATGATCAATTATTTTAGATTAATCAAGAAATTTTATTTCCAGTATGACGCAGGTTTGCTAGTTGAAACTTCAAAACTAAACAATTAAGATTGTATTTATATTTTAAGGCTGAAGTTGATGATACATTAAAACGTATACAAGAACATAAAGGCGTTCAAGGCTATTTAATTATAAATAGTGATGGTAAGCTTACGACCGGACAACTTGAAGAATGAAATTCGAGTTAATATAAAATCGTTTTGTGTAAATAAATTCGAAAAAATCCTAATTAACGAGCTCCTATTGCAAAGATATAGTTGTCGCCATATCGACTTTCGTATAATTTAAGGTCACTCTAAGAGTTGCTGTTTAATAAGAATTTTCTCTTCAGCGATTTGTCTCTTAGCTTTCACAGTCTCTATTCCTCGAATGCGCATTAAAACAATAAGAATCCGAAATAACATTTCATTAACGACAATATTCTGTTTGTCAAAATGAAAAATGTTTGATTAGTTGTACAATTAGAAACCGAAAAGAACCATGCGGCATGTTCTGCCTACAGCTGAAAAGACAATATTTATTCTTTCAACCAATCTCAAGGTTATTGAATGTTTTTTTTTCTCCACTCTGTTGCCACTGATGATTGATAGTAGAATTAATGTTCCGATTCTATTCCATGCACATCGCAGTTGACTAATTATATATCTTTCCTTTACATAGGCATTCCAATTCGCTCAAATCTTGACGCATCTTTAACTCAGCAATATGCAGCATTAATAAAATCTTTATCTGATAAAGCTCGCTCAACTATTCGTGAAATGGATCCATCAAATGAGCTTTTATTTTTTCGTATGCGTACTAAAAAACATGAAATATTGGTTGCACCTGGTTCGTACAAAAAGCATTCTATTTTTTCTTGTTTTCTATATAAATACATATTTTTTGCTTTTTAGACAAAGAATATACAATGATCGTTTTACAAGCAACAGATGCTTCATAAACTATCTTTTTCTTTTATGTATGCCAATTTAATATCGTTCTGTCTTCAGAAATATTCAGAAAAAACAACTTGACAAAAATAATTACATTTCTCTCTCTCGCTCTCTCTCTCTATATATATATATATATATCTATCTTTTAACGTATTATAGATGATGAAATGTCCTATGTAGTTAAACAACCATTGTATAAACGATTTTCACTTGATCGACAATGTCCGATGACTTCTTCATCTTATCACGGACCACCGTCGTTTAACTATCGACCTTTAGTATCTTCATCAAAACCCTTCATGCCCGAGTCACCTACCGTCAAACAAAACTTTTATATAACTTATAGTAAACCGTCAACACCGGTGTTTAATCAGTGACAATAATATTCACTTATATTTTTCCTTATTTTTATATATTATTATAAACAATAATAATAATAGAATGTTTATTTTTGAAAACTATAAATTATAAATATTGTGTGACTTTGTCATGACCTAATAAATGTAATTTTTATCTTTTGTGGTTCTCCAACAGTGATATACTGTACAATCGAACAAGAAAGGAGAAAAAATGAGAGTGTAGGAAAAAAAAGAATAATGATCATTCAAGCGTGTGCTGAGTAATAATCATTATTGACAAATAAAAGAAGGCACATTACATTTGTATAGCCTTGACCAGAAAAAGAAACAGCAAACGTGAGAAAAGCGTTTAATCATGGCGACTACTGTACAATCAAATCCCATTTATTATTCATTATCGTCATGTTCATCAAATCTACGCTCATTAGCACGAGATGTTGTTCTTCGTAGACGAGTCGATCATGATGGTTTTGGAGTATACATTGGTGAAGATGTACCATCCGGTCTTTATATAGTCACTGTAGAAAGTGGATCACCTGCAGCAGTCGCTAATATTCAACCAGGTGACCGCGTTCTAGCTATTGATGGACAGTTAGTGTCCACGATGAAAAATCCAAAAGACATGCTTGTTCAAATTGCACGTAATTCTCCAACTCTACGACTTACAATTCAATCAACAAATATGTTAGTTGAACTTGATGTTCCACTAAGAAATACTCATAGTGATAAAAAAAAAGATAGTGGATCAAAGCATTCTTCAGTTCGAACAATTGATATGAATACAGATCTTGAAAGGTAATTTTTGTACGTTGAAAACCGAAGAAAAACAAACTGTGTTGTTTGTTATTTAACTTAATTTAGTTATATTCGAACACTTTTTGCTAACGAAGATATTCAATTAATACCATCACTGAACAGAAATGAATTTATAGTACAGAGCAACCCAACTCCAAAGTCATCTATGCAGTTCAATGTGCTTCCATCACGAAGTTCTCATTCAGACGGTCATAAGCAACAACATCATCATCACCAACGGCATCATCATCAACGTCGTAAAGCAAGACCGAAAAGTCTTGTTACCAAAGAAACTCAAACATCAATGGATGAAGATGAAGATACACAAGAACTTCCACTAGCTTCACCAAACCGACAATATCCAAGTATGGGTACATCGCATCGTCTATTACGAACACAACAAGTAGCTCAAGGTGATATTTCAACAGCAAACCAAACTACACCACCAGGAATTTATTAAAATAAATTTTTTAAAACTTCTACGTAATATTTCTCTTTTCTGCTTAGTTGCTCCTACTAAATCTACACAACATATGGCTGATGTTGTTCAAGCTGCTGTGGCTGCTCAACGTAGACGTGAAGGTCAGTAATGAATAGTTTCTGTCAACCGGCAAACTTCTTTTCCTTTCTCAATAGCACACAATCGTGAACCAGCTGTTGTTTCTCGACGAGTACCAACACCCCCACCACATGTGGATCCTGTTGCTACTATTGTAGCTCCTACACAAGAAAAACTGCCAGCTTCACCACCACCATACTCAGTCCGAGACACACGAGTGCCAGACGACAGTAATCGAGAAAGTGTTAATGCGGGTTCCTATAATGTTCGCGATGCCCAAGACAATCGACAAGTACCGGCATCGGAATATGACACTGACAATATTCCACCATCAATCACTGGTACAGGTGTACATGTCGTTCATTTGCATACTTCGCCAAATTTCGAAGGATTTGGTTTTCATTTACAATACAACAAAACTTATTTTCTCGTTCATAAAATTGAAGCGAGTAGTCCAGCCGAGCTTAGTGGTCTTCGTGCGAACGATGTTATACTTGCAATAAATCAAAACTTAACAGACAAAATGGCTCATAGTGAATTCGTTACCATAGTTGGTGCCAATAGTACAATTCATTTTGTTGTTCAACCTATTGAAGATTATTTACGTTCTAATTTTCAACCGCCACAAAATAAACTGCCAGCGCCAACAGCTTCAACAAAAGATACTTCTGACGCTGGCTTGCAAAAATTTAGTCTTTCAAAAGCTATAAACAAACTAACCAGTCGTTAAATAGATATTTTACTTCGTTTTTCTTCTTGTTTCGATATTGATCTTTTGCGATATTTTGAAAATAAAAAATGTCAACGTAATTCATATTCATCAGCATTAGTACACTTTTACAGCTAAACTACATACATGTTTGCTCATACCATGTTAACGAGAAAGGAAAAAAAAATATTATTTGCTTTATTCAAAAAAGTTTGTGAAATATGAAGTACACGAAATCAAAAAATTTGCATACGAGTACGTCAAATGTCTCTTAACTAAGAAGCATATCAATTACATTGAAATTTATTTTATATAAGAAGAATTATAAATAATGATTGATTTTCAAAACTAATCAAACCTATTTTTGCCGTCAACTTTAGCTACGGGGACCTTAGAAAAATACGACTGAAGTTTAATGTTGATGCAAAAAGAAAATAGAAAGTTTTTCTCGTCGGGTGATGATAGATACTGTTCTTTCTTATACGTAACCTTGACAAGATCTTATATATTTAATGTACGTAGATTATCGCTAATCTTCGTTTAAGATAAGGTAGATGATTACGATCTAGCAGAACGACTGTTGTCTGACAAGAACAATAAACGACTTATTTATTCTTTGCACTTTTAGCACATCAAAGTTCAAGATGTACCAAAGAATAAGAATATATTCATAAGCAAAGAAATAATAAATATCGAAAAAATGATAATTAAAAATGAATATGATACGCACTTTAAATATCGTCTACTATCGGGATAATGATCACGTTAAAAGAGAAAGAAAAACAATAATGGTCCTATTCAATGATAACAATCGAAAGTCTTTGCCCTTATTCATGTAATTTGATATTGTACACAACACTTCGATGTGATTTTTATTACTTCTAGCCATCAATACATTTATATGCATCAGTTTGAAATAATTGAATTTCAAAATTTCTTTTTCATATTAAAATCAAAGAATAATGTGCATTTTTGTCCTCCGCATCGATTAAACTTATGCTGTCATCTGTTAGTAGGAAATAAAAACAAGCATTTTTATAATAATTATTTCTATAGGTTATCAAGAATTTCCATAGGATAAATTCAGTCGTGCCAGGCAAATGCCTAATCTTGTAATCAGATGATCTATAGCACTTTTTTTATGTCAATACAACTTACTTATCGATGGTACTTGATATTTTTCTATCATCCACATTTTACTTACATAATCATATTCATACAGATTCTCTTTGACTGTATATATGTATATCAAAGCAAACTTGAGTAATCATTAAATGAAAGATCATCTTTCAAAATAGATTATCATACTGTTTGTTGACGTCGACCCAGACTTTAGGTTAGAAAATATTGTTTTTGTTTACACATCTTTTTTTATGTATAAAACAAGAAAAAAAAAACGACAGATCCAGAAAAAAAAGAGAAAGAAACGGCAAGAAAGATAAAGTCTGTGTATATAAAAAGAAAGCAGAAAAAAACCGAAAACCGTAGCCAATGTATGTAAGTCGAACAATAAAAATGAACTGAAATGCACACATGCACACATTCGCTAGCTAGAAAAGAATGCATTTCCAAATAAAAAAAAACATAATATATATTTATATTTATATATATATATATTATTCGATATGTATATTTGTTGCTAAGATCTCTCCTGTTGATGTTGTTTGACAACCTTGAGATACATATCGGCCTGATTCATCAGCTTGTTCACGTAATGAGATTGTGTTTGTCCGTTGAATAACCTGTTGTAGATTACGTCGAAGAACTTCAGCATCGAGACCACCGGCCATTTTAGGCAATGGACATTGTTCTTCGTTAACTGGCGGTAAACCAGCGCGACTATGTCGATTAGAATTCGACGAATTAACAAGAGATAAAGGGGATAATTGTCCGCCATTATTATCTGATGATTCATCAAATCCACTACCATTTAAATCGTTTCCTATTTGATAAATATTTAAATCTTGATCGATAGATCCAAATCCATTCGATGAATTTGCATAATTTTCAAACAATGGTGGTGATATATAACCACCATTAGCCGATGTTATTGATGATAAATTATTTGTACTTGCAGAATGTACGATCGCTGGACGAGTATTTTGACGTGGCCAAGTTTTTAATGATTTCCATTTAGTAGAACCTATCAAGTGGAAAAAATTTATTCAAATTCTAAAGAAACAAAATGTCATATTTTTGCTAGATATTGAACATGTATTGTTTGACCCGTCATTTTTTTATTAATTAATAGAAATTCATATTTCATCAAAAGTCAATTTCAATTTAATTTAATGTGACTATTGTAAATAAAGATGTATGAAATTGAAGGTGTTTTTAGCTTCCGGGCTCGAGGAAACTACTCGAAAACGATCACATTTTAAAACGTACTTAAACCCTTTTTCATGATCTTACGCAATCTTTCACGACCTTATCAAGAGATTAAAAGGATGTCTTATGAAAAATCTCCTGCTTTTGTTTGATGTAAAGGATCACGTAAAATCTTCAATAAAAGAGATTTTGTTTTTCTTGAGAGTGTGGTAAGTAATCATATCTATAATCATACAAATAGAAGAGCTAAATTTCTGATTTGAAATTGAATTCTATTGGCAAAGGTAAAAAGAAAAGAATAGAACTACGAAACGAATGAAAATGTACCTTCTTTTGGGCCAAGTATAGCTGTAAAATTCATAGAATCGCCGGGATTAAGAACACATGTTAGATCATTAAATGTTTCAAAATGACATGACTGTATATCGAAAAAAACTTGTTCATTATTATCCATATTCAATATGCCATATTTAGGAAAAATTCTTATGACAACCCCCGATGCACTTATTGAATTCGATGATTGTTGAGATAATTGTAGTGATGACAATGATGATGCTTGAAGGCTATTCGTATTGTTGTTATTATTATTATTATTATTATTGATATTGTTATTCGCATCACTTTTATTTAATAAAACTCGTATAGCATCGGATTTCACGCTAACTGTTCCGTCTGTATGTAATTGAAAAACAGCATTGTGTCGTTTAAAAAATGAAATTATATCATCACGCGCAAAACCAATAAATTGTATTAAATAATCTGGTGCGCGAGCTACTAAATTCGGTACACTTTGAAGTAAAACACGACCGTTTTTATGTAATAAACGCATAACATAATGAACAGCTTTAACTTCGTTTGGCGTTAAACGTTGCATCGGAGGTCGACTAATAGAGGATGCTGATGATAGTAATATTGATGAATTGTTTACACTTGTTGGTGTACTTGGCATTGAATTACCACCTAACATAGTTCGTGTACCCGATTTAAATGATGTAGAACGTGTTAACATTAAACTTGTTCCAGTTGAACTTGTTGATGTTACACGACGTTTTGGTGGAGGTGATGGAGGTGGAAATGGAATTCCAGGTAGATCAGCTTTACCCTGAAAGAAATAAAACAAATATGAAACCTTGTTGAATTATAAAAAAAATTCTTTTTCATTTTCTACACTTACTCTAAGACCGCAAAAGTCATCGCGCACAGCAAAAATAGTTGGATAACGTGAAAGAAATACTTTAAATTCATTTTGTGGTCCAACATATTTTCTTACATCCGCGGATGCTTGCGATGCGTGTCCGGCAACACTTACAATTGGTAACCATTCTTCTTCACGTTTACTTAATTGTTTTTTGAAAAAATTTATTGCTTCTTGTTCGATTTCGCGCATCGTTTTAGCGTCCCATACTGTTTCATTGTTGATATTATTATTATTGTTATTAATCGATGTTGTCATTAGATCGTTTTCACTCGCCTCATTACTCGAGACGGGTGATGCTGTTGGTTTTGGCCGACTATGATGAGTTTTTGATGATGAATTCAATGTGCGTACGGGTGTTGCACTATTCGCTGATACAGTATCGTTGTTTACAGTAAATAATGATGGATATCGAAGCAAGAATTGTTGCAATCCTTGCTCGTTGCCACCAACAGCACGTAACATTTGTGGTGTAAATGTTCGATCAGCGAAGCTATCGTAAAGCTTCACAATAGGCATGGCTTGATTATTACGAATGAGCACATCGAGAATAAATAGAATGGCTTGATGAGCCACCTGATAAAACATAAATAAATAAACATATGAAAATAGAAAAAAAAGAAAGAAGCTTACCGACGGCTCATCGATTGCTATTCCATGCGTCTTCTCGGCAGATGCCACAGGAGCCGGTATTGGCGTTGCCGTTGTCGTCGATAATAGAGGCGATGTAATTGTATTTGGTGTTGTTGGCAATGAAGACATCTCCTCCTCCTGTAATAATAAAAACAATATTCTATTGTCAAATATTCAATTGACAAGGACAAAATAAAATATGAACTCTATTCGAGCAAATAGACGAACTATAACCGAAAGACTTAAATTGGTCACGGATGAACGATGAAGTTTATCGTCTTTACACCTAATGACAATTGTTAATGTATATATATTAATTAAAGAACTCTCATATTTTAACCTTCGTTTTTTCTTTGCTTCTTTCATTCGTTCACATCTATCGAACGATAACAGAGAAGGATTACAATAACGATAAACCTCCATTATTTATGGTGGTGTGCGTGAGAAAACTACTACGAGAAGAAGATTAGTTGTACATATACACACACGCCTTTCTTTCTCTTCCTTTTTCTGTTCGTATCGACTTGCGCTAGCAGCTACTTCTATGTAACACATAGATATGTATATGTACAAGTATTTCCATATGTACAAAAGAAAAGAGTGCTTCTTCGATTGACCAGAATGAGAAAATAAATGGATCACTGACGTTTTCTTTCATTAATCGATTATAGATGTGAACAAACATTTTTTATGATAGTGTGACAATATTTATTTACGTTATAGTAATTTACCTTTCTCTGTATTATGTATGAATGTATGTATGATAAGACAAGAGATGTTGGGAGGATACTGTCGACAAGCTAGTAATTGTAAATCGCAATAATATAATAAAATACGTTGAAAAAGAAATTCGAATAAATAAGAAGCAATTATTGAGGTAATAAAATTTTGACGACAACGAAGAAGACGCAGTCAATATATATATATATATATATATATGTAAGTGATCTGATTGCGAAGCAATATCGTAAGAGCTTCGCGTATGGCAGTGTCGCCGATAATGATGTTGGTCTATAAGTTGCTTCTTTCTTCTTTTCGCCTCAGCTTTTTTGTATGTGCTACGACTCTGAAAAGGAGAAAGGGAGAGAGAGAGAGAGAGAAAAGAAAAGAAAAAATTGACAATATGATTTGTTCTCTCGTTTCTTTATGTATCTATCGTCGGTATTGTTTTTCTTCTCTTCCGGTACGGTCAACCTAATATAAAAAAAAAGTGTAAATGTACAAATAACATGCCAAACAACACATATATCTAAATATATATATATATATATATGTATAAATGCACGAGAAGAAAATTACTAATTATGTTTTTTTTAATGGATAAATAAAAGAATTTAATTCATACGATAGAAAGTGCATACAATCAATTTCTTTTTCGTTGAGAACTATAGAAAAGGTATTTTTATTATAAAATCAATATGAAAAAAAAAATAATTGGGATTATTATCGCAATCATTTTATGTGTTATAACGATTGACTGATTCTCAAGAGAATCGCTGATTCCATTATGAATCATTTCTAAATCGGTCAATCGATGAATCCGATAAATAAAAAAATGTTTAAATTTAGATTAGAAATGAAAATATCTAAAATATAAAATCAAGCTTTAATAAATGTTAAGAAGATTTTTTTCTTATTGTATGAAAATACAAGAAAACAAAATACCATGGATGTCGCTCTAGTACGGTTATATAGTATACTGTGTATCTACGATACACACGCACTAATACAATATGAGAGCATAATTTTTATGAAAATCAATCATAGTATTCTTCATATGCAATTGACACATAATTATATTGTAGAATATGAATAATATTCTCTCGAAGAGAACTTACGTCTTTTACTTATTTATTTATTCTTCGCAAGACACTTTTTTCGTCGACCTTGCTTCTATTTTTCTTATCGACATTGATGTCCTTCGATTTTATGCTATTAATAATTCAATAATTACTCTAGCATATTCTGTGCTTGCATTTTATCATTAGGTTTTTTGTTTATTGATATTGAAGTATCGTTTCCTAGTAACTTTTGATCTTCATGGATCAAATATCATAAAATTACAAATGCAACAAAACAAAAGAGAAAGAAAATCTAATGTAAATTCTCACTGGTAAAGTATTTCATTTCATTGTTTCGTTAAACTTCGAGAGGCAGACATATTTTTAATGCGTGAACTTATCAACTATTGAAAGTTATGTTTGCAAATGTTATCAATACGTGTCAATCTATGAAAAAGTTTTTAGAGGAGAAGAGCAAATACAATTAGCATAACATCCAGGACATATGTTTACAGAGATCAATTGTCTAATGGGAAGACTCATTAAAGAAAACTCTTAGTTAAACATCTGATACAATAAATATCAACGTGGAAAAGGCTGTATCAGCTTTTCGAGAAGATAATTGATAGACTAGACCATCGTATGTTTTATATAAGTCAGCCTATCTTAATTGCCTATTGAAAATCTAATTCTTGGTGATCAATATTGTTTCTATAGAAGTGTAATCAATTTTATTATCATATGAAATTAATGTAAGTATATTTTGATAGATCTACATAGGAATAAAACGCCAAGCAGCAGGAGGTTTACACATTAACTCTTTTTTTTTGTCCATATATTAGACTGCAGTGCTAAGAAGTGAATATGTATACAGTGTAAAGCCACTCTACTTTACATACGTATATGTGTATTTAACATTGTTAAGCCACATGACTAGAACTCTGCTTGCTCAGAGCTTTACATGATCGTGTTAGAACGATCAGAGTTTTCAATTCAATCAATTGTTTTATTTGATATGAAAGTAAAACAATGCTCAGATGAATAAGAGATATCTCATGTTTGACGGAAGACTGAAAATTAAATAGAGTTTTATACGTATTAAACCTAATCGACGAATTGAATCGACAAGAGGACAAAGATGAGAGAAATAAGATAATATCGATTTTAGACAGCGACGCATTATTAATTGTAATCATCTTATTAAATCCTTGACTTGATAGAAAAAAAGAATGAAATGAACCATAAATTCTCTCTTAATTGACAAACAGAATCAATAACACTGTTTTATACGTTCGTTAGAAGTGATGTTAGTTTTTCTTCTTTCTTCACTTCGATCACTGAATTTTTTCTCTTTCTCTCTCCTGTTCTGCCGTTGCTGTTTACACTCATATCATCAACTCGTTGGCAGTGGCAGCAAATAAAAGAGAAAGTTTAATTCAAAAAAAAAAAAAAAAACAAAAGGAAAAGCAAAACACAACAAAGAATAGTGAGAACTCACCGTTTGTTCTCGTTTTCACCTTCCTTTTTCTTCCATTGTGTTCTGTAAATGATCTTATTGTCCACGTTGTTGTTACTACCATCATACACACAGACGTGCATCGATAGAAATTAAATTTTGAACGTAATATTTATAGAAAAAAAAACAAAATACAATGGTTGATCTGCCATCTGCTAAACAATCTTATACTATTACAACGACGGGTGAACTTAAATCTCGAGCATTTAAGAGTAGTATGGGTGTTCTACCATTTCGTCGTAGTGAATCTATACCTGAACTAAATCTTGTTCATCTACGTGGACGATCAGTCATGGCAACAGGAGTCGCTACTACTGAATTAGCAAGTAGTCGTGTTGGTACAAACACGCCCGTTACCCCAAGACGACCATTAACATTATCCGAATCTGTTCAAACAAGTTTGAGTGATCGATACGAACCTCTACCGGCTATTTTACCAATGGTTGGCACAGCACATTCAGCGGCTCTTCTAGAAAGGCGATCACAAAAGAAGCCGACTGTTAATGTACCACCAGTAAAAAAACGAAAAGTTGATATACTCATTGTTGAACCTGAAGTAATACAACGAAGTACACCAAGATCTGTAGTTGGTCGTATGGTTAATGAAGCACGACTATTAAGTCAACCGGGCGGTGATCGTCTAACACCACACAGTCGATTATCAAGTAAACAACAGTAAGAAGAAGAAAATTAAAACATTTTATTTTTCTTTCGTTTACAAAAAAAGACAACAAATTCTATTGATTAGATCCTATGGTACATCGTCGACGATGTCATCGACTCATCCACAACAAATTACAATCACACCAAATGATGATCCAACACGTGCAGCAGTTGAAAATTTAATAGCATCCATAAAGTCGAAACAATTACAAGAAGCTCAACGACAATCAGATCGTAAAATTCTTGATATTATACATCGTGTACTTGGCAGAACAATTGATCTGGTTTATGATGAAGATGAAAAAGAACAAATTCAACAAGAATATGAACAGAAACTGATTGCCGAAGAAGAAAAACGAATACCAATGATTCTTGAAGAAGAAGACATGAGTGTTAATTTACGTGTGCCCGATGTTAGTCGAATGGATCTTGAAGTAGACGATGAAAAATATGAAGGCGAAGACGGAGAATACGAAGATATAACTGACAAAGAGAGAACTTTAAGAACAAAGAAACAAACAGAAGATTATGAACAAATTGACATGTCACGAGACCCACTCTATCGTCATATATTATTAGGAATTACAGATGAAGATATATTAAATGTACGAGGTACTCAAATAAATGTACCAACATCACTCATTAGTAGAAATCAAGCGATACCCACTAAACCAGCTAAACATGATGATAAAAGTGCTCATCGTTTTTGTATTCAAACGACTAATGAAAGCGATATCCTATCAAAAGAAGTTCGTGCTATAACCCAATTATATCATCAACGAGCTCGATACCGAAATAAACTACCTACCTCTACAATTTATTATAAACATGGACAATTACCAAAATCTTTCATTAAAGAACCCATTGAAAATGCACAACATGAAGATGAACAAAATATGTAAGTCGATCTTCTTCTGTTTCAGTCTATAGAAGATCAGTATATGATAAAGTAAAATTATTTTTTGAAAACGAACAATTTTTCGTATTATCTGCAATGAAAAATATGATGTCAGGTCTTTCTTTTGTGAAAATCTCATAGTTTACGGTAAAAACTTGTAGAATATTAAAAAAAAACAAAAGAATAGATGCCTTCACTTTGACTATCACGTGTCTGTAGCCCATGATTTACTTTGTAATATATCCCGTTATACGATGGAGTCCTATAGATAAATTGCATGAGTTGCATAGAACAAATAAATATACTTTTGTTTTAGTTCACGTTCAATTAAAACCAATGGTCCTTCAATTCCCTATGATGGACTAGAGTCCGGGGATACTGACCTTAATGTATGGCAACGGCGTGCTACTCAAATAGTTCAACCGAAAATTGAAGGCAATTCTGCTATTTCTCAAGATCCATATCTAATTCACTTGTGGACGCCGGCACCACCGAAAATGTATATTCATCCACGTCGTGTAAAAGAACATCTTTTTGTTGAATATAAATCTAATCAAACGAAAGAATTCACTGATATGGACGATGATGACGATATGACTTTAATCGATGAGCAAAAATCAGTTTTTACAAATTTTAGCGAGGCAGATCAAATGTTAGAAGTACCCTATGTTGTTCCAGTTATAAAACGATATAAATCATTGGAACGTTTACCATCGACAATCGATCATAGCGATGAATTTCGAATGAGATCAAATATGATTCGATCAAGTCGTTCTTGCTCAAATTTAACATCAGAATCAACGCTTCGTTTAGATACGAACTATGTATTTACATTAAATGAAACAAAACATCAAATTGCAGCTCGAAAAGATGTTAAACCTGAAATAATTACATCCGGTACGGTTCCTTCAGGTGAAACACACTTAATATCATCTCAAATCATCGAAGTATCAACTGTCAAAGAACAACAAGGTAAGACACAATCTTAAAGAGCTAGTCTTCAAAGATATCTTAGGAATATTTTCATATCCGAGATCATTTACGAACTATAGTTCTGCGCTGCATTTTCTGGGAAATTATAGAGAAGGATACATTTTTATTCCCACGAAAATCAAAATAATAGATTTTCAAATAGAAATAAAATTTGTTTTTTCTTTCTAGAATCTGTTGTTGAAGAAAAAGTTGAACAGTCATCGGGAGATTTTCAATACTTTCGTAAAACTCATCATGCAGTACATTATGAAGACGCTGTTGCTGATGGCCGTCGATTTATATCAAGTGCTCGTATTCGAGCAACTCGTCGTTCTCGAAAAGATGTTCGTTTTTGGCAACGAATTGATGCTATTGTTGCTCTTGCTACAGCTCCACCACGTGACCCACCAATATCACGGCGGCAATCGTTTCATGAAGCATATTTCTATGAACGAAATCATCCACATTCAATGAAAGAAAAATTTCGTAAACGTCGAACAAGTCTCGAAAAAGAAAAATTGAATTTTGATAAAAATATTAAAACAAAATATAAATATGAAGAAACACGCACTAAATTTGGTGGAAAACGTTTGCTAAATGAATTCGAATGGACACGTGAAGTATGGTATAATTGGCTTGATGAATACATAGCCGAATTAGATAAAGTTGAAACAATGAGACAAGAAACAGAAATCAAACAACAAATAAGTGCATCGACGCTTCTCGATGAATCATCCACATTAGTAATAGAAGACAGTGAAAATGAAGTCAGTGTAAGTCAAATAAAAAAAGTATCTACTAGTGTTCAACTTGAACCAATAATAAATCTTCAAGTACCTTACAGTGAAGAACGTCGTCTAATTGAAGACGAACTATATCGTCTAACAAAATTAATCGATCGAGATCCACGTGATGTATTTAGTTTAACACGACGAGGTGGTTTACTACGTAAACTTGGATTATTTCACGATGCTCTCAATGATCTATCATTAGCTGTTTATATTGAACCATCATTTATGGATGCATATTGGCAACGAGCACTTATCTATATGATATTCGAACATTATGATGATGCATTGGATTCATTAAATATGTGCATAAAATTTAATAAAACTCATGCTGGCGCTTATAAATTACGTGGTGATATATATTCAATGAGAAATGATTTAGCTTTAGCTATTGCTAATTATTCACAAGCCATACGTCATAATCAAACAGACCATGAAGCTTATTTTCAACGAGCACAAACGTATGAACGAAGAAATGAAATTCTTTTAGCTATGGACGATTATGTACAAGTAACTCAATTGAATCCGAAGAATATCGAAGCTTGGTATGTCAAGACATTTTGGCGGCATTGATTTTTTCCAAAACAAATTCTTTTTTGCTTAGGTATAAACATGCTATGTATTATTTTAATACAAATAATTATGATTATGCTATTGGTGATTTTACTGAATTACTGAAACGTCAATCGGATCATGTAGCAGCGCGTCTTTATCGTGGTCTTTCATATTTCTATCTTGAATATTATCAAAATGCTTTAGCTGATTTTTCTGCAACACTTCATTATGATCCATCGAATTGGGCCGCTTACTATCATCGTGGTTGTCTTTTGCGCACATGTAATCCAGCCAAATCATTAAAAGATTTAAGTATATCATTATTAATCAATCCGGAATATGAAAATGTTGGTGCTTATCTTCATCGAGCGTTAATTTATTGTAAACAAAATCAACACGATGCAGCTATTGCTGATTATGAAGCTGTATTAGTGTTAGATCGTGAACACGCACCAGCTCTATGTAATTTAGCTATTATCTATATGAGAACAAATATTCAAAAAGCGTTACAATTATTTACGAGAGCTATCGAAGCTGAACCAACGTATGTTCGAGCTTACTTTTGTCGTGCTTACTTCTATACTCAAATTAATAAATTGCAACAGGCCTATTCAGATTATACGAAAAGTAAAAAATAGGCTTAAGATAAAAAATTTATATTTTATTCATTTGTTTTGTTTAGTTTATCATATGTTTCCGGATCAAAATGGTGCTATGGTACTTCGAGGAAATATACTTCTTTCGATGGGAAAATTAGATTTGGCTTCGTTCTGTGTTGAAGTAGCTGCTAAATTACAATCGTTAGCAGCTCCGGAAGAAGACGGGTCACCATCAGCATCATCTTCAATGAAAATGAGCGCATCAAGTCCTCAACAACAAGCTATTGTTCATTCGTTTCTCGAACAATTCGATTATGCTCTATCGATTATCGAACGCGAATGTTTACTACGTCCAACGCCTGCAAATTACCGTATGTTTGGTCGACTACGTACAAAAGCTAAACGATTCGATGAAGCACGAGTTGCATTTGAAAAATGTATACAAGCATGTACCAGTAGTACATTAGATCAATCAGTTGAGCTTCATGGTGCTTATCTAGACTTGAGTAAATGTCTTATACAACTTCAACGTTATCCACAAGCTGTCGAACAATTAACAACACTCATAAAACTTCAACCACCGGATCAAAATGCAGAAGCTTATTTACAACGTGGCATTGCAAAAATGAGAATGTTCGGAAAATTTTCTACTCAAGAATTAACAAAATTATCATCGAATAGACGACCATTATTAGATATTAATAGAGCACTTGTAATCGAACCTAATAGTGCTGAAGCATATCTTGCAAGAGCTGCATGGTAAATATTCAAGTAGCATAGAATTTATTTTTCAGAAGATTCATAAGAATATCAAATATCATGATTTAAGTAGTATTTTACAATTCCTGAGGTAGAATATTTATAGAATTTATATCGGGTGAAACACTCTACAAGTTTTACTAGTTTCAGTCGATCGATTTCAATCATTTTTATTGAATCTTTGCTTTTGAAGTACTACACGAAAACAAAACGTAGGAGGCTTTTAGGGGCAAAAATCGAATGACATGTCTATATTGTAATGGTTTCATCTGTACTACAATATATATATATATATATATTAATGTTGGAGTACAAAATATTTCTTGAATCTATTTTAGGTACGCTCGTTGTGAACGTTATTCAAAAGGTGTACTAAATTGTAATGAAGCTATTCGTTTAAGTCCAAAACTTGTTCGTGCTTATCTTTATCGTGGTTGTCTAAAATATTCTATTCGTCTTTATGATCATGCTATTAAAGATCTATCAATAGCATTAGATATTGATCCATCTTGTTCACATGCGTATTATAATCGTGCATTATGTTACATTCGTCGAGGAAATCTTTCTTTGGCATTGAAAGATTTTGCTATTGTTTTATGTCTTGCATCGGCAATAAAAAATAGTAAAACTCAATTGCTTGAACTTGAAACTTACATCAATCGAGGTCTACTACAATATGAACATAAGGATTTTGAAAATGCATTAATCGATTTTGAGTATGCACTTGAAATAGTAACGGCATCGAATGATGAGAGACGAATTAATGCACTTAAACATAAATTAATATATACAATTGGACAATGTCATCATCGATTAGCACAATTTGATGAAGCTATTGAACGATTTAACTCATCGGAAATAGCTTATCATACGATGACCGATACGGCTTATCGACATGATGTATGGATAGCTCAGGGCATTGTCTATATGGATATGGGTAACGATGAATCGAAATTGCAAGCAACAAAATTATTTGAATCTGTACTTCATGAAAATCCAATACATGAAACTGCACGACTTAACCTTGGCTATTGCTTTCGACAACGTGGCTATTATAAACGTGCTTGGATACAATTTTCAGCTCTTCTTCATTTCAATCCATCGAATGCACGTGCACTTGAAGCGCGCGCTATTGTTTGTCTACAGATGAATCATCCAACAGAAGCATTTATTGATCTCAATCAAGCATTACGTTTTCAACCATCATCAGCTCAATTACTTACAAATCGTGGTGTCGTTCAACAATATTTAGGTGATAATAAAAATGCTATGTGTGATTATCGCGCAGCTATGCTTGCCGATCCAAATAATGCATTTGCACATTACAATGCTGGAAATATACTTATGTTTCATGGACAATTTGTGGAAGCTATTACTTTATTTGATCGAGTTTTAGAAATAAATCCGAGAGATGAAGCAGCGTTAACGAATCGTGCTATTGCTAAAGTTGTTTTGAAACAGTATAGTGGTGCACGCAATGATCTTGAGCATGCTTTAAGAATTTCACCATTGAGTGCACATATTCATATCGATCTTGGACAATTATTATTGACAATGAATGAGCCGATTGAAGCAGAAAAACATTTTACACGTGCTTTAGAAATTCGTCCATGTGATCCAGCTGTGTATAAATGGCGCGGTGATGCACTATCGAAACAAGATGGACGACGACAAGATGCTTTGGATAACTATCGTGCCTGTGTTGAACTGAGTGACGCATTACAATTAGCACGAAAACATGGACTTATTAAAGCACCAACTAAAACTAGGCGAAGACTGTGATAAACTCTTTCCTGATCCCACAATTTGTTTTAAAGATTATTTTTTTTCTTCTAAATTTTCACTATTTGAGAGATTT
>OENM01000184.1:68869-95579 GCA_900239745.1 Rotaria magnacalcarata
TTAAAAACTGAGTCGATTTATATATGTTGTGGATAATTCTGAGAAAAGCTTTTTTTTTGAAAAATCCCTGAACTCTTCCCCTCAGGGATCGTTTGATCAAAAATGACAATTTTTTCGACAACTCAACCATTTCTTGACGGATCCTTCTCATCTTCGAACTCGACCTAGATATTGATAAGACAGTTCTGTGCACAAAATTTCAGCTCAATCGAATGTAATTGTGAAGAGCTATCGAATAAACGGACGGACGGCCGGACACACCGACCGATTCTATAGTGTACTCCTTTTTTTTGAGTACACAAAAAGAACATATTGATTTCTGGCGATTTTCTATGAGGATCCTCAAATTTGGTGACTATCCTCAAATTGCATCGATTTCTCATCGATTTTATTCATTTATAAATATTTTCAACGACTTTCGACAAAGCGACTTTTACATATAAAATTGATTTCTTGCGATGGAAATCACTAGAAATCAAGAAACCAGTTTTTTCCCCTTTGGTTTAGTCAAATGGATACAAAATTTCGACCCACTGTGCACTTAAAATCTCTCGATAGTTTTATACTAACCTAAAAAATAATCATATGTCATTTTTTGATCTTCTAATAGATAATGTCTATATTCTAATGATTGTTCGGCAAATGAAAGTAGTTGTTCTCCAAGTTCATAACGTTTAATTCTATGACATAATTTAAGTAATTGATTAAGTATTTGTATAGCTCCCCATTTTTTCGATAAACGCTGTTCTGTACAACGGTCGCTTGTGCACACACGAAATGTTTCTGTAAGTAATTCAATGGTTTTATTTACATGTGTTTCTGATGTTTGCCGATCATTAATTGCTAAATCAGCAATACGTTGTGATGGCGGACTTGTACTACCATCGATATCAGTTGGTATATAGACGGTAAAATAATTTGTTATAAGACGAAGTTCAGTTAAAATAAGAATTAATATTGGTATATGCCAATTTTTATTTTTACTATCTTTAACAAGATCAAGTAATGCACGACATACTAGATATTGATATTGTACGATATCATTCAATCGACTTTTATACAATGATGTTTGACAAATTTTAATATGATTTGTTAATATAATATTCCAACCTTGTACAACACGACCATGTTTTTCAAATAAATCACTTGTATGTGGTGAGAAAAATTTTTCAATATGAACTTTATGTCGAATACTCAGTAGACTACATAATGCTGAACTATTCATTGCAAATATAGCTTCATTGAACTCATCCAAATATTTTTGTAATTCATTTACTGCATTAGACATCTAGAAATATGTAGTTTTTGTTTTATTTACTCAAATGTACTTAACTTTTATTCACTTCTTCAAATATTCTTGTTTTTAATTTGAAAACAAAAAACAAACTTATATTATACACAATAGAGAGCTAGACTAAAGTAATAATACAAAAAGAAAAAATAAGTTTTGTATCTAACAAATTATTGAAAGAAGTTGATCACAGTTTGACATAATAATCAGAATCTATGATCTCTAAATAGAAAGAAAAATAAACAAAGATTTAACGAATAGTCGAAAGTCTATTCATATAATTCATCTTCTATTTCTATCGACTAGTTTATATCCGACTGATGTTACATCTCTGTTTGAAATGAAAAAGAAAGCAATCATACATATGAAACTGAACGAGTACTAAACGATGGTGGATGCGGTGTTGCTGGTAATCGACCACGGCCAACTCCAGTTGCTAACATATTTCGACGAATATTTTCAAATTGAGAACTTGAAACATAAAAAATAATGAAATTTCACATGAGACAAAAGAAAAAAAGCAACGGCTTACTCAAGACATGCATCTCCAACATGATTTGATTGACTCATCAGTCCACCAGCAGTATCTAATTGAAATAGAATAATTGTTCGAACAACAAATCCAATATTCTCTTACAAGCACTGGTTCGTTTCGGTTCATAGGATGCTATTGTTTGCGGTAGTTGTTTTGGTGATTCTGTAACTGGTCGTGATAACAATGCACCATCGCGATCTAAATACGATGACTGAGGACGTGATGGAATCGCTGTATTTGGTACCGCTCTATTATAAATCATCAATCTATTTAAATTCTAAGAAATAAAATCTGTTACGGTGTTACGGAATTTGACCACATTTCATTTTGTCTGTAGAAAATTGAAAAAATACAATAACAAAAAGAAGCAAATAAAATAATATACCCATTAAGTTGTCGTAATTCATCGTCATTAAATATTTGTCCAGTATGTGCTTCTCGATCCCAATCTTCGCCGTTCATAACAACAGCCATTTGTCGATCACTACTATCAGATGAATGATCTTCCCAATCTAAAAGACAGAATTGAATATTCAATGAATTATTTTTCTTTTAAAAGAATCAACGAATCTTACTGAAATCACTCATGCCTCGAGCAATAGCATCATGAACAGTTTGGTTATCTGGACAATTTGACATGTGCTTATACAATTCACTTGGTGTAACTAAATGTGTTGCATTGAACGAACATTTAACACGACGAATATGTGGATTAGCCTTCATTTAGATGAGAACATATTAGTAAATAATTGTTCTATTCAATTTTCTCTTTACTTTTGCACATCGCATTATATGATACTGAAAACGTTTCGCTAATACCTTATGATTAAGATCATATGGACAAAGCCTAAAAAGTATGAACATTTATTGTCTTTTTTTAATGATATTTTCTACTTCTAAAAAAATTCTCCTACCAATAATCATCAGGATCACAATAGAGAGGCATGATTCAAAACAATATTAATATAAAATCTGAAAAAATTTTAAAAAAATTTTAAAAAATAAAAATTTTTACATTATTATGTTGCCGGATTATCGGGGCATTCAACTAAATGATCATAATATTTATTTGGTGCTATTTTATGTTTACTGTTAAAAAGACACTGAAGTGTTTTTACATTTGGATGATTCTACAAAATATAGTTTAAAAAAAATTGAAGATTAATTAAATCAAAGGCAAGCTAACTTGTGAACATCGAAAAAGATGATGCTTGAAATTACCCGAAAGTACTTGATGTGCTGAGTCATAGGGACAAGTTATATATTCACCTTCTTCGAATATCGATGTCGACATGTTCAATGATCAGGAAAATTCGTTATGTTATTCTGATCGTTTTCGTTGCGGATGAGTCATTTGAAATGATTTGATTTTTTTAATGTGAATTTTCTATATTTGTTAATAAACGAAAACATAAATTAAAATTTTCTTCATTTATTTCTACTTCTTAATTAAAAAGAAAAAGTTTAGTGAACGCCATCTGCTGTTTAATCATCATTGAGGCTTTGATTGACGAATTGAAAAGTATAGCGTAAGAGTATAGGAAAAAAAAAGAAAGAAAGAAAGTAAAATTGTCTTACATGGAAGTTTTCATAGAGTAGCTTGACTATATTATGTATAATACAAACTGGCCGTTGCATCAGAGTACACCGACGTCAAATGGTTTGTTTTGTTTCCTATTACAATATATCTATACTTTTTATTGGTTGATATGTTTTTGTAGTCGACTGGGGTGCTTTGGCGGACTCCTGGATGCAGCAAAGAGAACAACAAGCTCAATGGCAACAAGCACCACTGCCACCACCACCGCCGCCACCTCCACCACCTCCTCAATTTCTTCTTAGTGCTCCACCAATACCGCCTCCTGGTTTACCGCCCATCGGAATGACATTTCCACCGTTACCACCAACACAACTTGGTATTGGTTCACACCATCACCAGCTACAGGTTGGTTCAAATACCACTCAGGAAAGTTTAACGATGACAAATATTGAAAGTAAGTCTTCAATTTGACTTTTCACAACTATGAAAAGAAAACACGTGAAGACAAAGGATGTTAATTTAATGAAATTACTCTTTTTTTTTATTCATTTAAAATTGTTATCGTATCGATCTATATTTGATTTAATATTTAGATTCACATTGGAGACCACCACCACCGCCACCTCAAATGATGATGTCTAGCGGACCCCAATGGAGACCTAATATGAATAATAATCAACCATTATTTCCTATGCAATCAGTGAGTAACAAGAATCTAAATTCGAAAATTAACTATTCTTTTCTAGAATATGACTTCGTCTTTTGGTGGTCCTCAATTTTGGTCTTCAAATAATACCAGTCAGCAAACAGTAGCTCCACCTCCACCTGTGCCTGCACCAGTTCCACCACCACCACCGCAAGTACCACCTCAACAATCGCCAATTCCACCTACATTTTCTGCACCATCATTTCAACATCCACCAATCGATAAAAGAATCATGAATTCAAGTTTTAACACATCTATACCATCATTGATGGATCTTCCATCTTATGGAAAAAATAATTCTGCGCCTCCACCAATGCCAGTTCCTCCTGTAGCTGCTTTACCTAGTATGTATTTGAATTCGATTGCTTACTATTAACAAAGTGCACACTCGACAAGTTCAAGCGAGCATTGCTAAGAGACAAGGGTCGTATGGATCTGTAATCAATATTTTTGCATTGACAATGTTAACTGTAATAGTTAGATCAATTATCAAGTAGTCATGACTGATATGTTCTGATTAACTTTGTGAAAGATAAATAGTTCAAAAAATATTGATTTTAACTTAATTGTAGTTGCACCTCCGGTAAAAATCGCCAATATTCCAAGTGGTGTCAATACGAATGCAAAGCGGCGAAAAATTCCCGCTTGGCTTCGCGAAGAATTAGGTAGACTTGAAAAAGAAAAAGAAAAAAAATTGCAAAATACAAGCAATGATAATAATAGTTTTTCTTTAAATGAATCTTACTCTGTAAGTGTTCTTTTTCTTTTAACAAACTATGCGTATCATTGGATTTATTTATATTTGATAAAGAAATTCGATGATGATGATGATGAGGAGGAGGATGAGACGAACGATGAAAAATTCAACGAATCGACAACACAATTCAATGATGATGACGACGACGACGAGAATGGTGAAGATATCGAACAAAACGACGAGGAAGAACTACATTCAAAGCTGGTTTCTTCAACGCCTATTGTCAATCGACGAAGTCGCTTTGTGGGTTATTGTGATTGGACATTTAATTATAGAGCCATGTGTTTATTATCATCTTATTTTCTTCTAAAATTTCAAAGGATGATGACAAGCCAACTGAACAACAACAGCAGCTAAATGTAAGTGCAATTTCGAGACGAACACATTCCCCACCACCATCAACGAATGCGACAACAACAACAACAACATTCCTTGAAGATGATCAAATTGATAAAGAAGCACAATTGGTAAGAAAGATTTTCTTCGTTTTAATCGAAAATTCACTTTCCACTTCTCTATAAGATGAACAAACTACGTCGTACATTGACGGAACTATTACTCGAAGTTACCAATGAAGAATTTGCAGCGATTGCTAAAGAAGTTTATTTGAGTTGTAAAGGTAGATAAGTTTCGGTTAATTGTATTTACGAAATAAATCCGTTTTATTTTATTTTAGCTGAATCATCGACACCTGTGATTCGTAAAGCTTCAGGACTTTCAAGTCTTATACAAAGTAATCAAGAATCGATTTCTTGTATTCACTTAACATTTATAATTGTAGGCTTTTCTGGAAGCGATTCTGACGATGAAGAAGCACAAGGTCAGTCGATTGTGGATACAACTGTAAAGAACAAATCACCTATTCGAGCACCAGTAAAACAACAAAATGGTAATTTAGTGTTTTTAGACCAGTAAAATTGAATTATATTGTTAAAGGAGACTAAGTCGGAGATTCAAGATGTCTTGTATTTGAACAAGCGATTTTTATTAGCAAAGTGTTAGAAATATCATTCACGGTTGTAAATAAACACTTGATTTCTAGTGTCTTCAACCAGAATAATTCCATTATTGAAACGGGTAATAGACTAATTCTGAAAAATACTTACGTGTTTAAGCATCGTGTACGAAGAACAAAATCGATGAGTTTATTTAGAACTTTTTAAGCACTCAACAGGCGCTTTTAGTAAGAAAAATAATGCAAACTTCTAGATGATTTTATATGAGGGTGTGATAATTTTTCTTGTATCGGAAACAACTTGAACTGAAGAGCCTATTCGAAAAAACGTTTTTTCAAATAATAAAACTTTTGAATGCATAAACTTGATATACTTTACAGCATAGATTACATTTTGCATCTTCTATTGACTTGAAGAAAATTAGCGTGTGACAACCATGAATCGATATATATATATATACTAATTAGAAAGAAATGCAGCTGAAATCGGTCAGTCTTTAAAAAACTAAAAACTGTATCAGTTGAAATTTAAAATAAGACGAGTTATTTTGGTATCAGAATTTCCACTCCTACTAATTGAATCTAAAATAGATGTTATTTGTTCGTCTTTGAAAGTAAATATTAATTCATGAATTGCAATCTCAATCGACGAATTTTTTCTTTTGCAACCGAGTTGTTCTTCTCTCTAAGCATAGAAAAAAAGCTGCAGTCTCCAGTAGATTCCCCGAAGATCATGCCAGAAAGTAATATTCATTATTCTTTTTAGTGCTATCGAAATCTACAAATAAAATTTTCGATGATGATAGTAAATTAAATAAAAGTAAAGAAAAGAAATCGACTCGAGAACGAAGTCCATCATCATCGTCGTCATCACATGACCATAAGAGTAAAAAGCATCATCATAAAAAGCACCGTCGACGTTCATCATCATCGTCATCGCATTCTTCTCAATCACGTTTACAAACAAAGAAGAAATCTTCTAATCATGATCACCATTCTGAATATAATAAATCGAGAAAGTATGATGATCGACGACGAAAACATTAAATCAATCTGTGTCTTTTGTGTGTACTTTCCTCTTTTTCTTTTTGTAAGATATTAAACTGAAAAAAAAACCAATATTGCAAAACATTACATCACCTTTTTCTTTGTCTTATATATATATATCTGCATCTATATATTTCTTAAGATGATTATTATACCAATACTTTATCGGTTTCTATTAGCAATATTTCTGTGTTTTTTAAATGTAATACAATGGATTCATAGAATTATTATTCACTTGATAAGTCGAAGTTGTTATACAATAACTGTCAATATCGATGTTAGTAGAAACGATCCATTGAATATAACCAATGATCCAATGGATAAAATACAGTTTAATAAACCAACACAAGCACTCGCTATGATTATTAATGAACGCATTCCTGACATTGACCTGTGGAAATTTATTAGTAATTCAATATTTTTTTTTCGAAAATTAAATATTGAACATTTGATCATTTATGATTATGAAGGTAATGCAATCAAAGAAATATCTATTGCAAGAATAAATATTGACTTTTTGTTTTGAAGGTTATATCAAGGTCCGTGAAGCTTCGATTATGGACTATGTTCATACCTGTGATAAAAAAAGTACGCGAAATTTTTATGATTAATATCAACTTTTAGATCGGCTTAATAATAGAACTAATCTTCAAGTCGACGAATACCAGCTTGAAAATATAAATTAGAGTGTGAATTCTTTTTTTGTTATCAACAACAGATAATAAAACAAAGAAAAGATGTTATCAATGTTTGTTAAAGCATAAAATCAAAATTTCATGTCGATAGATAAGCAATGACCTATTTCTCGAAAAGATTAATTTTTACAAGAGCAACTATCGAAACCTCAATCGCCTATGTGTAGTATGCATTCGGTGGATCATAGATTCAACGTTCTTCTCCTGTTACAAGCAGCTCTTCAAGAACGTTCGTATTTGTAATTTGTGTATATCAACAAAAATGTTCGTTACAGTATTTGACCCAAAGGACTAATTTTGATTGAAAGCTATTATTTCTTTAAGGAAATATCTGATATCAATCTCTCTCTATAGTTCGATGCAGTAATTTACTCCTTTCAGAATAAACAGCTAAATAATTCGCATTTAAGGTTAATCAAAGATTTATGCAAAACTTTAATTCTAAGAATCAAATGGATAAATATTACATAAAAAAAGAACATTCCTGAAGTAAAATAATTTTTAATGTGGTGCGAAGCAGAAGCATTTCTGTAGTCCGCCGCGAGTATTTTTTTCATGCGATGCGAAGCATGTAGCATCTCTGTAATCCGTCGAGAGTTTTTTAATGCGATGCGAAGCAGAAGCATTTCTGTAGTCTGTCGCGAGTTTTTCTTTTCTTTTACTTTCTCGACGTACGCATCACATCTCGTCGTTTTGTGTCGCAATGATTTCGAGAACCATAAATCATAGAAAACTCGTTGAAATGTGAGATCGAAGTATCAAGATCGAACTTCTTACCCCTGTTTTCGAATCTTCAATCCGAAGTTTCGTTCACTCATAAATGTGGCTCCAAAATGACGAAAATGAAAAAAAATTGTTGCGAGATAATTAAAATGACGTCATCAACATATGTTAACCACTATAGTCTATTCATTTACAGCTCGTCTAAGATTGAGATTATTAATTGTTTAATCGAAATCGATCTTTAAGAATGAATCACTAAGTAAGAATAGAGTTTTCTCAGTGATGAATACGATTATGGCTACATAAAAAGTATTTAAGATTTTCTTTGAATTCATGATTTTTCGTTGGAAATCCAGATTCTTGCTTTGCATCGCATTTCGTATACGAGTGAAACTCGAATACCATCTAGTTAACTAGAAATACGCATCACAAATCGTCATTTTGTGTCGCGATGATCTCGAAAACCATAAATCATAGAAATCTCATTGAAACTGGAGATGCAATTACCAAGATCGAACTTGAGAAATCTGTTTTCTAATTTTTATTCGTACGCTTCGATCGCCTAAAAATATCGTTCGAAAATGACGATTTTGAAAGCTATCTATCGGTTCTGAACACTTCGAGATAATTAAAATGACGTCATCAACTTATCTCAGTCAATAGTGTATTCGTTTACAGCTGATCTAGGATAATGATTCATGGAGATAAGCAATCGAAATTGTTCTTTAAGAATCAATCACTAAGTATGAATAGAGTTTTCCTAGCGATGAAATTTATCATGTCTACATTAAAAGAGTCTTTCTTCGATTTCAAGATTTTTCGGAGTAGATCCGATTCGAGCGTCGCATCGCATTCGTATTCGAGTTTCACTCGAATACCGTCTAGTTCTTTCTAACTTGAGTACGCATAAAAGGTCTCATTAAGTGACGCGATGATCTAGAGAACCATAAATGATAGAAAATCCATTCAAACTAGATATGAAAGTATCGAGATCGAACTTGTTACATCTTTTTTCCAATTTTCGATACTAAGTTTCGTTCGCCTAAAAATATCATTCGAAAATGATGATTTTGAAAGATTTTATTGTTTCGAGATAATTAAAATGACGTCATCAAGTAATCTTATCTGATCTAAGATAGTGAATCATGAAGGTAATTAAATCTTCAATCGAAATCGTTCTCGATAATTATGTTGAATAGAGTTTTCTCAGTTACGAATTTTGAAATAGTCGATTCTTTTATCTTATTCTCAAGGTATTCAAAAATCGTATTCAAGCGAAACTTAAATACCATCTAATTAAAATGACCTCATCAATAATTGTTAGCCAATAGTCTATTGCTTGACGTCTGAATCAAGATAATGACTCATGAAAATAGAAAATTGTTCAATGAAAATAATCGTTAGAAAACTGCTTGTTACACTTTCAGAGAGATCTCCTAGCGACGAATTTCAAAATGATCGATCTAAGAATAGTGAATGCGAAATTTTTATTCAAAATTCGTATACGAAAATTAAAAAAAAATAAACGATTCTAATGAATCTCAAAGTGGATCATTTATTTTTTTAAACTTATTCTCGCTGCTTTCGAAAATTCGACTCGTGTGCTTCGCACTACATCTCTTAGTCGAGTAAAACTCGAACACCATCTAGTCTATATTATATTTTCATTCTAGTTCAATCGGCTCAGCTATTGCCAACTATACATTTTCTTTCACTAATTGATTGTAGTCAAACATTAACTAAAGTAACTCAAACTCTTTGTCGACAAGTGAAAGAAAATCAATTAAATTGTGATGCCATTCAAACGGATACAATCGATCGTTGTTATACACGTAGAAAATTAAAATGAATTTTCTTCGGATTTATTTTTTGTTCGAATTCATTTATAGAATTAGCAACTATTCCAGAAATCAATTTAGCCTTAATCATCGGACCAATTAAAAGTGCCCTTGGATTACATCCATGGTTAACACGATTAACAGAATTCATGTAAAACTATAACCTTAGATTTTCATTTGCTTTGGATTAATTATGATCTTTATTTTTATGTAGAATGATTGATTCATATAAACAAATTCAAACAACTAATTCCTACATTAACATTGTTCAACGTTACAATCAAATCGAACAAAGACAAGGCCGATAATAGTTCGTTTTTACATAACTAAATTATTATCAAACCTAATGATAAAATAAGCGGTAGTCTTAGTTGACTTGTCTTTACCAATTTAATATGTTATATCTTGTTTTTGTGTCTTTTTATGATTGATTAAGGGTTATTGTCATACTCTTATTTTTTAATTTTTTTCTTGGGAATTCATATGACTCCATGAGCACGTGTTTTGTTATTCTGGACAAAACAAAGAAAAGAATATAAAGCATAACATTTATCTATGACATTATTTATAGATGAATACTGATCTAACACATCCGGAAATTTTAACTATCGAACAATTACAAAATCATTTGAAAAAAGTAAAGAAAAAGCTATAAAAAAATAATAATATGCTTTCCACGAAAAACATTCAATACTAATTTTTGTTTTTGAAAATATTTACATTAGCATTGTGGATCTAATATAACAAATGATAAATATGAATTGATTCAATTATTCTATAAATATATTGCACCGTTACCACAAAGAAAATTCCGTGAGAATCGTTTGGGAACAATACTTACAAACAGTCAAAGGCAATGTCAAGGAAAAAAACGATCGGTATCCACTGATTTACAGTGAGTAGAAAGAAATGTTATTCGAATACGATATGATGCCTAGAGTGCATAGGTATAAAATGTGATGGCAGTATTGAATGTTCTAATGTAGCTATTCGTATGTTGCACGTAGATATGTGCAAGATGAATCCGGTGCCGGCGGGAAACTGAATCGGAACAACTTCTTTTCTAGTCTGACCGGAACCGGGACTAAATAGATGACTGATTCTGATTGTGTCTAGTCGATTGGGAGTAAAAGCAATATAAAAGTCGGTTGTCCTAACATGTTTTCTTTTCTAATTGATGATTTAACACATTTATAGAAAAAAGCAAACATTGATTATTGTTTAAACCTAACAAAAAAAAAGAAAAAGAAAAATCTGTATGTTTCAAAGGGACATCGAGAAATCATGCGAATCGAAACTATCTCCGAAAGAGTTTCATGGTGAAAGGCATGAATCGGATCGTGGTATTTATACCATAAAAATGCAAACAACATCGAATAAGAATACATCTCCGATTAAAATAAAACGGCCTGCAGCTCCTACGACAACGGTAAGTGCCGTTGAACTTTTCATTTTATGATTAAAGTTTATTGATCGTATTTAGACCGGTGATCATGAAATGAATAAACGCATCAAATTAGATGAAACACACCCATGACGATTCGTCATGCAGCTTCAATAGTTCATATTGCCATCTATTTTTTTGTATCATTTTGCCTTTAAAAAAATATATAAAAACTTATATATTAGACGATAGAAAATTGCCTCAGGTAATTCTTTCTTAGTTATGCAACATTGGATGATTGTTTTTGTTTGTCCACATGAAAGTATTGTGAAGTATTAATACGTGCAATAAAAAACTTCCGTTTTTTCTGTTCAAATAATTCTTGAGTTGCATAAGAATACTCTTAAGAATCATATCAAGCAAACCTTAAAGCCTTCAAAGCATCCATTTGCCGATTAATACTAGTCGAATACATAATCGAAATAAAGAAAATAAACTGTTCGATAACTAAGAAAACAATTGACTTGAGTAATGTGCTTTGAGAGATTACGATTCACATTAGTTTCATTTACTGTTCATATCAAATTATGACCTAGGCGAAAGGATATAACACAAAAAGACATTAACATAAACAAATATCAACTGCACAGAGACACACAGTGATCAAGTTGAAGAACTTCTATTGGAAAAAGTCATTTGATCGAAGCTGTTCTTTTTCAATAGAANTTTTTGAAAGTTATTGTGTAAAATCCTAGTTGTACGGTCGTCTGCAAATGTTTCGACTAGTTATGAAAGGTATTTTGAACGTATCTTATTGCCATTCAAAACACGAGATCAAGGAACAGACACTTTCATTGACGACTATAAAAACATCAAAATATATCATATCATTGTAACGTGATCAACTGACATTCAACTTTGTAATGTTGTTATTTATTATGAAAAGAGCTAGATTGTATGTCATATTGTCTCGACGATTGAGACAGTATTTCGATGCAATCAATAATTATAGTAGCTATTTTTACTTATGCTCCTTCGTATACATAATGATTTAATAACTGTCATTCAACGATACGAGCTTTCGCGACGTATAATTTGAATGTGGTAAGATGATTTGTTTGTTACAAATTGCATATCTCATTAGCAATATTTTGAATGAAAATCAAAGATACTTGATGCATTCAATGAATTTATTTCTCAGCTAAATACATGCGAATTTTTCTCTCGTTTTCAATCAGGCTTTATGATAATCACAATGAATAAGTGCACAGAGAGCAAGAGAGAGAAAAAGCACATGTGCAACGAATGAGCGTCGATGTCTCACCGATGATAACATCTATGCTTGAAGATTATTTTGATTAATATCTAAGACATTTAGAAGATTCATCTGACTTTACCGAATCATATGACAATTTGATGGACGATTTGTTGATAATAGATGTAAATGATCTATTAATCGAAATTTCTTTCCTTTTAATTCAATATAGATTGTACAAATAAAATAGAATTTTAGTTGTTAGTTAAATAATATCGTATTTGTTCTTTTTGTTCGATGCTATATAAAAAAATTAATCGCTTTTGTTATATAGGTCGATATGTGCTTGAGACCACTTGAATGACATTTGTGTATTATGACATATCAATAACATATTATTGCTTTTTCTTCCGATTATCGAGTACTATTGGTATAATATTTGTTCAGTACAGTGCCGTTAAAACGATTTAAGAACAATTTCTTCTTTTCTTTTTCTTTTTTTTTCTAGAATATTGATCCATATTTCACGTAATAAATCATGACGCGATAAATTAAAAGTTGGGACCGTTTTTTGTTGTGTGCAAATGGCATTAAAATCAAATTAGCTTATTTCATTCAGAGCAACGGCCAAGTAAGAAAATTAGCGCCATGAACGAATTAGCATTTCATGAATATTGAAAGATTATCAAGGGTAGGTATGGGTGTAGAACGCAAACTACTGAACGACTTCTTTTTCTTTTAATGTTTCTTATCACAAAAGAAACCTTTACCGCTCTATGTTTTTATTTAAAATTATAGTGGCAAGTCATCATCATGATTTACAGTTCATTAAGTTTGCTACGTGCTCATTAGGTATGACAATGTTTGAATTAAATAAATATGTTCATGGTCACAGGTACAATTAGAAATTCATATCTCTAATAAAAATGAAAGAGATGCTCTTCATCGAAAAAAAAAGAAAGAAAATGAAAAATAATTCCACATTTCGGACATATCTTGCGTTTTATGAATGACTGTTATTTCTTTTTTTCGTCAAAGTACTGACATACAATCATCTAATGAGGATACATACTTCTCTCCATATCATCGATGATTATTCACTGTAAGTTTCTTTTTACATGCAAGGTTAGTATTCTGAAGTAATTCACTTGTCAACATTTCTTCTTTATCCATTGATCAAATCGATATGATGAGCAAGTATTTATTTCAATGAAGAAGCGACTGAAAAGAAAAGAAAAAGGAGGAAAGGATCATTGAAATACAAACAATGAGAAGTGCTAACGTAAAGAGGATTCATAAATGTGAAGACCTTTGTTAAAGACACAATAAGAATATTGATTATTTTACATAAAGTAAAAACAATTGAGTGCAAAAGTAGGTTTCGTTTCACCACGGTGTATCGTTAAGTAAAGAACAGATGAAACGCTTCAAATGAACATTGAATAGAAAAAAAGAGACAGGAAGACAGTAAAATGATATGTTACGTCAAGCTAAGAGCAATAGGAACATCAACGTGCGTATGTATTCGATTTTTTTATGATTGTTCTCTGGTTGTGTAGACAGTAACAACATCGATGTCGGTGGACGACTATGCAATACTGGAGATAGACGAAGGAAAAAAGATCCGCTACGAACAGTACAGACAGATGTCGAAGGAGAGAACAAAAAAAAAGAAGAAAGAGAACAAATAAGAACATATACCGATAGTTGAACCATTTTCTAGTGTCATTAGCGACGTAGCCTTACCATACCTATACAAAATGATTCGGTTGATAATGTGACAGTATATATTTATACACACACACATATATATATATGAGTATGCATGCATACATAAAACTCTATAATTTGAACTATGAAACCGTATGGAATATTCAAGCAGGCGTAAACAATTATCAATCTATATTGAATACAAGATTGCTCACTTTGTGTTTTCTTTTGTAGATAGAATCTTTGCAAAAAGCTGTTTTTTGCCCATTCGACTAATGGATTGTATTAATAGTTCATTATCTTCGATCATCTTTGTAACTGATTTTCCATCGTATGGTCTTATCGGTTCTGCTTCAATTGGTCTCATAGTCTTTCTTGCATATATGATTGCTTTCATACGAAATCATCATTCGTCATCATTGAATGCTTACATATATTTTTCACAATTATCACTTTTTCTATTACTACTTTCTCCAATAACATTTCTTTTTCGACCATCGGCTTCAACTAATATTGTATGTCCTACACAAACATTAGCATTACAAATTTTACCCTTTTGTCTTCTACTTGGTTACAATGTACAGTTCGCTTACGAATGGTTAATGAAATTAGCAAATCCAATAAGAAAATCCTGTCTTGTTGCAATAAGTTCATTTTTAATTTTTTTCCTTGCTATATTAATTCAAACAGCCATTCTACTCGTTTGGTTTTATTATAACAGCTATCAAGAAAATAGCGAACCATGTTCCGATGAATGTCATCGGCCCTTATTTCTCTGTTCATTATCATTTAATTTTATTCTTTTATTTCTTTATTCATTTCAATCAAGTATAAGATATCATATGAAAAATAGACAAAGTGATTTCATTTATCTACTGTCAAGTCTTTTAGCATTAGGTGTTACTATTATTTGGATTTGTTTATATTTATTTATTCCATTAAAATTATCGTATACATTCTATATGAATACAAATTATATATTGGCTTATGGAACAATATTTTTTGTTTATGCATTCATTGGACCATTTCTTTATGAGCAACTATTTTATCATAGTCGAACAACAAATATAAATACGAAAGATCATTTGAATAATGTAAGCATTTTGTTGCGATAACAAATCGAAAATATTTATGTTTTTCTTTTTGAAAATAGATTAATAAAATGACATTTAAATGTTTGTCATTGACAAAAGAGCAACAACGGGCATTCATGGCTGCGTATGTTAAACGTAATTTGACAGTTTCATGTGAAAATCTCACCACAAAAAATGATTCTTCACTTCAACGAACAAATCAAACACGTCATTCAACATTAAGTGTTGAAAGTTTATGCCCGACATTAATCAGCACTGTTTCATACGAATCACCGCGGCCAACATTATTAAACGTAGCAAAAAATGATACATCAAATTGTGTAACAATACCAAATGATTATTTAGTTCTATCAAATTCACCTAAAATGAGTTAAATCGAGATGAGACTATGATTGACCGGTGGATGCATTTTCGAATCATCATCATACATTCCAGAAATAAGATTAAATAGAAGCAAATGTTGTTTATTTGATCTCATTAGACTGATATATTTTCACAATAATATTTGTATATATATATATAGAAAATAAACTAATTACGAAAGAAAATATTATGTTCTTTATATTAGGCTATTTGTTAAAAGAAAAATGATGATGATGATGATCGTGCAATAGGCTTCAGTCGATTGAGAAGAAATTTTTAGTGAAAATGTCAAGGGAGAAACGGCGAATTTTTGAGATTTTAAATCCGAACATCGAAAAACACTCTCCCCTGTTAATGAAGTCGTGTTGACCTGAATTTCTTCCCACATATAGGTTAATTGGCCATAGAAGTTCCTAAAAGTTTCAACTCGAACAAATGTTTTTTTAAAATATTGAATTTTCAAAAAAAACTGGATTTTCTGACCGTGCCGTGAAATGAGCATATCTTGCGCATTCATTATCTTGAGAAGGAAATATCCGTTTGCGCTGAAAACTTTAGAATATTCTAAGGATCGTAGACCTGCATATGGAAAAATTCAGATGGAAATTCCATCATTCACGGTTTGGATTTTGGGATTTTGAAAATTCTAAAAGTCCTAAATTCGCCTTTTTCCATCTTGGAAAATGTTTTCTAATGGCTGTTTGAGTTAATATCGGATAAATTTAAAAAGTACTTGAAAATAATCTTTTTCATTCGATCTTCCTACGTCAAGAGTCTTAAATAAATAATTTTCCACAACAACAGTGATAAGAGAAATATATTAAAATAAAATAATAATAATAATAAATATTTAATGAAGATAAAAGTTATTTTGTCAGTCGAAAATCAGTTCGGCGATTTCAGGTCAAATGATTTAATGTTTATTTTTTATCATATGCAGTAATTCGACTAAAATAAAGGGAATAGAATTTCAGAAAATAAAATCAATGCTAGATCATTTTCCAATAGATTACTTGGAACGGGAAAAATGATAGTAGAATTTTTCTCTGCTGAAATTTGTGTTAACGTTTGTAAATAACGTAATTGTAAGGCAATAGGCGATTCCGCAATAACATCGGCTGCTTCTTTCAATTGTCTTGATGCTTTCTGTTCGCCTTCAGCAGCAATTACTTTAGCACGAGCTTCACGACTTGCTTCGGCTTCAGCGGCCATCGAGCGTTGCATGGATTGTGGTAAACGGACATCAGTACTAAATAAAGAGAAAGAGAGAGAGAGAGAGACAGAAATATTTAAAAAAAAAGTATCATAAAAACAATATCTCATTAATCGTACATTTCCACACGTTCAATTTTAATGCCCCATGGTGAACTTCCTTGATCTAGTTGAAGTTCCATCTGATCAGCTATCATTTGTCGTTCGCTTAGAATTTCTTGAAGAGTTTTTGTGCCAAGAATATTTCGTAACGATGTTTGAGCTAACAATTGTGTTGCAGAATTAACATCAGTTACTTTGGTTACCGATGTGACCTAATCACAAAAGAAAAAGACTATCTTATGTTTCAATCGATAGATTAAAAAACCAAAAATTCCTACTGGATCAACAATACGACTATAAATGACAGCATCAACTGCAACTGTCACTGAATCGCGTGTTAAAATCTAATAGAATAGATAAAATATGAAATCCAGGTGTATACTATAGGTAAAGATAGGTACCTCTTGAGGTGGAACATTGAAAGTTGTTGTTCGTAAATCAACTTTGACAATTGAATCTACACAAGGTAGAATAAAAAATAGGCCGGGACCTTTAGCACCACCTAAACTACCACTCGTACTTTATTAAATTTGTTAAGAGTAAAAATAAAAAACAGACCTTGCCGATTTCGTCCAAGACGAAAAATCACAGCACGCTGATATTCTTGAACAACCTATAACGAATGATCTTTAGAATTCAATCTCAACTAATTCATTTTGTACAAACATTAATGCAATAGAATATTGTAATTGGAAATGCAAGAATCACAAGAATAAACGAACAAACAACTAATACCCATCCGCACAGACCAACATCACCATCACTTGGTTCCTCGGAATTATCTTTAATTAAATAAATATCTAATAAATTGAACATAAAATTTTAATGCGCCTATAACATACTAGGGATAGTTGTTGCCTGATTAGATGCCATTATGTCAGTTGGATGAATACGATCTTAAATAATTCAGATAAACTCTATTTTTTCTACATGTTATTTTGATTAAACCCACTTCCGTTATTCGGCGCATGAACATCGTGTTTGAATGGCGTCGCTGTTGTCATACTGTTGTTTGAACTATGTGGTATAGAAAATGAATCAATTCTCTCTTATATAAAATCACAATATTGGGTTTCTAATAAAAGTTTTTTCTCGATTAACGCAAATGAGTATACAGTAGTAATGACGGCTACACATCTAACGATATCTGTTCAGCATAGTAATCGAATATAAAAAAAATAAAAAAATTATCAAAGGATTCTCTTATTTGTTTAAGCAATGATGGAATACGTCAATTCAACAACGTCCAAAGGACAACCTATTTTATTTCTTTTTCTTGTGTTTAATTCAAAAATGAAAGTACTTCAAATTACAGCGAAAGAAAATTCACAGATAAAATTTTAATTGCATTTGTCAAATAAAAATAAATAGGAATGAAGAGGCTGTTTCACACAGTATTGTCTTGCACTTATTTTGGGACACTTTATTTATTAGAGAAGAAAATAAACGCGTTTCTGTTTTCTCAATATTAAAAGACAGAAATAAGACTCGTTAAACATCGTTTTCTATAGTATAGTTTTTAGTGTCTATAGAAAATATACAAGAAATAGTGGCGTCATCAAATATGTAGATGTTTGTTTAAGCGAGAGCCGAGAAGTTCTCTTACCTTGGTTACTTTATGACGCCGTTCTTTGTCATTGATGACGGTAATGAGAAAAGAAAACGTACGCTTTAAAATACTCTCTTCTATCTGTAGAAATGTTCTTAGTTGCAATTATTTATTCACATTAATAATATTACTTTTCCATGGA
This sequence comes from Rotaria magnacalcarata, assembly GCA_900239745.1. NCBI lineage: Eukaryota > Metazoa > Rotifera > Eurotatoria > Philodinida > Philodinidae > Rotaria > Rotaria magnacalcarata. The sequence goes on from OENM01000184.1 coordinate 87,828, forward strand.
AACCAAATTTGTTTCACCAAAATACAATGAAAAACGATATACTAATCAAGCAAACGAGCATAAGTCATCATGATTCACATGTAGAATATTATTCTAAATCAATCATTCACTTAAGTGCGAATTTTAAGAGAAAATTTGCAAGTTTTGTTTTTGCGAAAAAAATTAATTCAACTTCACTAGATTTATTTTGTATGTTGCAAAGCACATTTCACCTGATTCATGTCATTGACAGTATGGATAATATGAATTCAGTAAGCTCAAATATGATGCAAGTTGATTCGCGAATAAATATGTTAACTATGCATTAGAGAAGAAACCATTGACTATCTTTCAATACAATTGTGATATGCATTAGTTGCATACACATATTTAAGGTCCAACCCGTTGAGACAAAAAAAAATAGTCGTTTGTGTGCATGTTGCTAAATATAACACGATGACGACGACTTAATGAAAGTATATCAAAGGTGCCTGAAATAAGTCTTGATTTCCTTCAAGTAATAATTATTTTTTTCTCCGCATATTCTTACAATAGAATGAGCTGACGTTTACCGTATGCGTGTGTGTTAGACGCCTAGAATTTCTATAAGCTACAATTTGAAATTTTTGTCTTTAATGTTCACACGGATAGAAGTAATGTAAATGAGTTCATTTTTGTGCGTCATCCCTACATTGAGTTGTTTGTCTACGTGGTTCTAGCGACTTTCCGAGATGATCACAATAGAAAATATTGAATAACAGCTTGATGAGTTCATTGACCTTGAAGTTTGAGATAATAAAAGAAACAATCACTCATATTTTCCCCATCGAAGCAATTGGGAAGATAATTAAGACAACAAAAAGGAAAGGAAACATATTTCAAACAGATGAAACAGTGTCTCGATCAAGATAAAAAGAAATGTGCAAAGCCGATAGAAACAAAAATGAAAGATGAAAACCAGATGAATCGATGTTGACAGATATTTCGCTATTATTATATTAAAAAAAATCTCAATAATTAAACAAAACGATTAAAACACTAGATTTTGTTTAGATCTTCAGTCTAACGTTGGATCTCATGAGAAAGGTCTTTTGACTCCTATGTTACTCGTATCTCTGTGATTAAAAACCGATGAAAGTTCAAATTTCAACGTGATTTAAATCATGAGAAAAGTCATTGTTGACGTTTAATATTATTTTTTTAAAACTAGTGTAAGACAAAACTCACTCATTATAATTTACTACGCCATGTTCTTAAGTAATCACTAACGGATATTAAAATCGAAAAAAAAAACACGGATTTCTCAACAGAAAAGAAAATAGATTTCAAAGAAAACCTTCTTTCTCTTCAACTAATATCATAGATCAATAAACTTTCAATGATTTACCTTTAACATATTATTCATGTGCCCTTTAATTTGAATTACGCAGTGGGCTTATGCGCAAGACTACTCCATTATTCCAGAGAAAAACACAAATCTCAGCATATTTTTTTTATTTAATTATAACAAATCGAAGGCGAAAAGTACTTTCGTATGAATCTTAGTCATCACGACGTTTTGTCAGTCAATGATTATTCTTTTTAAAGAACTTCGGAGTGGAGTTTTACGTGAATGTCATAAGAAATGCTGACGATGTAACGATTGAATATTTGATTCTGTCTGGATTTCTGCTCTTACATTTATTCTTTACGCATTCATCGGCAAAAAAAACATAAACTATCGAAAATATTTTATAATGAATAGCAATAATATTGACATATTTAACAGCATCAATAGATTATATATTGTAGTGTAATGAAATCGATAGTATCAAACAAACAGGATATTAAATGATGCAACAATTGAAAAAAAGTACAGATATATCGAGTCCTGTTTTTTTGAATTTGTTCGCTGTTGATTAAGGCCTTTGATTATGTTGAACGTTTTACTAAGCTGAGAAGTTCGACTAAAAACATAATTCAATAAAACTCAATTAAAAGATGAATAAAAAGTAACAAACTTGGAATTGGAAAGATGATGGTTGAATTTTTCTCTGCTGAAATTTGTGTTAACGTTTGTAAATAACGTAATTGTAAGGCAATAGGCGACTCCGCAATAACATCGGCTGCTTCTTTCAATTGTCTTGATGCTTTCTGTTCACCTTCAGCAGCAATTACTTTAGCACGAGCTTCACGACTTGCTTCGGCTTCAGCGGCCATCGAGCGTTGCATGGATTGTGGTAAACGAACATCTTTTCTAAAAGCATAAAAACAAATAATTTCACTCCATAGAATATTTTCCATGATCATTACATTTCAACACGTTCAACTTTAACACCCCATGGATCAGTTCCTTCATCGAGATGACTTTGCATGCTGGCTGCGATCGCTTCACGATCAGTAAGAATTTCTTGAAGTGATTTGGTGCCAAGAATGTTTCTTAATGATGTTTGTGCAAGTAATTGTGTTGCATATTGAGTGTTTTTAACATTTGTAACACTGATAACCTTGAAAGAAAATATTAATATTGAAGCTTTTTTTTTATGTATCGACTGCTTTGTGTGAATGAACTTACCGGATTGAAAACACGGCTGTAGACAACCGCATCTACTGATACAGTTACCGAATCACGCGTTAAAACCTAATAAATATTATAATGAAAACCGTCTTAACATGGAACAAGTCTAAGACAAAGAAACTTACTTCCTGTGGTGGTACATTGAATGTTGCCGTTCTTAAATCAACTTTAATAATCGTATCAACACAGGGTAAAATAAAAAATAGACCAGGGCCCTTAGCACCGCCTAAACAAGAACACAACATGATAAACAATTTTTCTCGATATATGTAAATTATATCCAATGTATATTTTAATGTCAAAAGCCAAGCTGACAGAGATTAGATTACCAATAGATACTCATGTTTCAAGTTTCGTCTTATGTATTTTTAATGTAAAACAGTTCACAGAATTTCTACTACAATTTCAAAAATTATTTTAACCCATTAAAACTTTTATCAATTATATGGATTATCTACTGTTATCTATTATAAGAACAGATCGTTCTTATTTACTCTAATGAAAACAGACATTTCTTGTGTGTTTTCTAATGACGCAAGCTCGATAGTGTAGTAATTAGGAGTATAAGGATTTGTTTTCTTTTCTGACTCTCGAAATTCACTGCAATGCTATTTGGTTAATGATCTCGAAGAGATTATCTATGCAAATTATGAGGACAAAAAGAATGTTACTGATTACATTATGCCACTGAAAAGCTTTTAGATTATTTCTCATCATACCCGGTATAATACGACCGAGACGAAGAATAACAGCTCGTTCATATTCTTGAACAACCTAAAGAAAAAGTAAATTTTGAAAACTTGTATCAATCGTTGATTTCAAAACTAACTTTGATGCAAAGACATAATGAAAATGGAACTGTTAGACCAACTAAGATATAAGATAGAACGACTAATATCCATCCGCATGCGCCGATACCGTCATTCGGCGACTGTCTGGGATCATCTGAGACTAAACAAATGTCAAAATCAGCTAAAAAGATAAATGTAAATCATTCTACTACATCCAGTATTTGGCATTCGAACAGTTGTTGCAGCAGTTTGGAGAGTACCTCCTTTAAAAAGAAGAGGATTTTTCTTATTGCGAAAATTCTTTAGAATGAAATTAGTTACTATCGCTGGCGAACGGACGTATTTCTTCTTTTAATGATGTTGCTGCCATATTCTCTTCTTTTATGATTAAATTATCTAAAATGAAGCATTTAGAGTTTCAAAAAAAGAAAAAAAACAAACGTAGTATTTTTCTTTTCTTCACTACGAATATAACATTTTGAAAGTTGCTGCGCTAATTTATGGTCGTGTGGCAGTTTGCGAAGGGAAGGTAGAGGAAGGTAACGAGCAAAAAAAAAATGAAAGAGAAAGAGAAAAAAATCTTATCGGTGTCATTTTTTTCACACGTCTGACGTCATTCAAATAAACAACACAAAAAAAGATAACTGCGCACTTAAACATTTACAGAAACATATTCGTTTTCTGAAAAATAAAATAATTATTCAACGATTAAACATATCCATAAAAATATATATATATACATCTCATATAGACCAAATATTATAAATACTACCGTATTGTGACCGCGACCTCGAACAGCGAATAGACGAATTAAGTGAATGCATGTCGAATAGGCCCACTGCATAGACAATGACTAGAAGAAAGAGAGAAGAAAGAAGGGAGAAAAACAGCTACTCTCTTTTCTATGCATACATATGTGTGCATATTCCGCAACTAGATATGCATCGACGTCGAAGTGTATCAATCATCAGCAGTATATTTCAGCTTTCTGTATATTATCATTAAGCATCTACTTTTATGTTTAATGAACACTGAAATGATTGAATACGTGCCTAAAAATGCAATGAACAAGCGATTTTTCCTTATTCAAACGTATTATAAAACATAAGCCACCTTATATACTAAATAAAAAACAAACTATTTTAGTGATGTCAACATCGCTTCTTTATCATCTACTATCAAATGGAGATGACATCAAAAAGAGAAGATAGCAAAAATAAATAGAATAACAATTTTATGCTGACTCATCAGATAAAATATGTCCAAGTACAATGTAATGTGGTCACAGTTTATCACTAAAGTTAAACACGTCATTTGGGAAAGAAACTTGCTTGATATCACACAAGACTGATTTATATATATATATCATTGGAAGATCGTTTATGAATATGTTTCATCTACCATACATCCAAATCAGCTAAGCGTGATGGCATCGGAACAAAGATAGGAAAAGAAATGTGACACTGTCACTTAATATAAGAAAAGTGGATTAAACAAGTTCCGGCCGTGTGAAAGAAAAAAGTTTTATATTCTTCAAATTTACAGAATCTATCATTGAAAGAATAGAAAGCATGATCGTGAAAATTTATTAATTTTTACGGCTTTTCATATTAGCTGAAAGTTTTAGAAAGTAAAATTAATAAACAATATATTCGACAACATTCAATTCAAGGCCAAATAAAACGTTTGCGCTCTAACACAATATATTAGATTAATAAAATATTTTATATGAAATTTACATTGCACAAGAAAGTGCTACTACTTGTGTTTTTTCCTCAGCCGTCGAGAATTTCTAGAAACTATGGACTCATCATCATTACTATGTTCTTGCTTACAATCGTCTCTCTTTCATATTGTTTATGAAGAATTCGATCTATATTCATTCATACTACAATAATTGTATGACTGGAGTTGTGAAATGAGTTAGAAATGAATACTATCGAGAGAGAAAAATATGTATTATAAATGAAGAAACAAATGACGATAAGGAGCAAGCGTTTTGACTTTATCTCTCGCGAATATATAAACATAGATCACTACCGTATTCGAAACTAGATACCGGTACAGCAATACTAACGAACGAGAACGAAATCAAAGATAAACTTTATCGATACTACTCGGAACAGTTCCAAATTCCAAATACAGATATGCTAGATCCTTACGTAGTACAGATTGATATAGAATATTTAGAACTGATGAATAAACTAGCATTGGCTAATGAAAATGTCGAAACAACAAACATTGCCGAAATAAAGAAACACATATTGAGATTGAAACCAAAAACAAATCACGTGGATTCGATGCAGTGTCGAATTATATGATCAAAAGAATTTCACCAGGTTATATTAGTTGTCTAGCAAATTGCTTTAATACTTGGTTAAAAGAATATAGGTATTCAGATGTTTGGAAATTAGCTAAAATAATTACATTGAATAAACTAAAAGCAGGAGTACCTCGTTGTGATCAAATACGACTAATATCACTTTTAACAACACATTCCAAGCGTTTTGAGAAAATTATGTTAGAAAGAATAAGACTATGGGCTGAAACTAATAGTTTAGTTCCAATCGAACAGTCGGGATTTCGTTCAGGTTGTCTTCTCCCTACCAGAGTTCTATCTATATATCAAGAAGTCAAAAACAATATGACAGCTAATATTAGGCCTTATCGTAAAACTCAACAGACTCAGTATTTCCTTAGGACTATTAAAATTAATTGCATCATGGCTAAATGATCGCCGTGCATACGTTATATTTGGAGAGAACAAGTCAGATATATTTTACACTTATGTCGCTCTGCCTCAAGGTAGTAGTTTAAGTTCATATCTGTTTATTGTCTATCATTGTGACCTAGTTGCATGTGTAGGTGTTCAGTCTAGCCGCATATTTACGGATGATCTCAACATACTCATATCTCCGCCAATATGCCGAGAAATAAAGACAATGATTAAGTTTCTAGAAGAGGAAGGAACTAAAATTTGTAACCAAATAGCGAACTATTCGAAAAAATGGAAACAACCAGTTAATGTATCTAAAACAGTAGCACAGATTTTTCACACACAAGTGTAAAATTCAATAATAAATGCTTTTATGGATGGCAAGAAATTAGAAGTAGTTAAAGAGTTTAAATATCTAGGTTTCGCCTGGACAAATAAGATGTCTTTAAAACCAACAATTGATGAAACTCTTGAGAATATTCAAAGAACATTCGGTAAGTTAAGATAGATGAAAGGTGGTAAAACTGTCTCAGCATTTGAGAAGATGTTTCTTTGCGTACAGTTTTCCGTATTTTGCCTGGATGTTTCCACTGTATCCATTCCTACCGAAAACCCAAAAAGAATTATTGCTAAGAAAGTTTAGAAACGGATTGAGACTAGTTCATCGCTGTCCCTTTGCTTGAGCAACAAACATTTCACAAATAACAAAGGAAGCATCTTTAGAAGACTATGTAAAACGATATATAAAGAAAAGATTAGAACGAATTGCAAAATCAGACTTAGGTCGTTCGCCCTTCTACAATTAGAGGTGTAAGCCGTGCGGCTGAGCCGCCGCCGCCNAAGCCGCCGCCACTGAGACATTTTAGCTCCAGTCGCCGCGCCGCCGGGGACTTTCAGAATTTTAAAATTTTCGAGCCGCCGCCGCCGACCCCATTCATAAACTTTAACAACCTTTCAATCATTTTTTCCTTAATTTTGCATGAGTTACAAGTTCTAAGTAATTGCCTCCATTATTTATGTTTATTACGTTCTTTTCATATAAAAAGACACTAGTATTAGAAGGTCCAATTAACAAAAAACAAGTTGACGCAATAAACTTGCGTATGCTAGGTGCTTCTACTTATTATAACGATCTAGGTAGTGGTTTTTCATTTATTATTTATCCTAGTGGCTACACTTACGTTTCATTAATTATTCTTCTTCGTGATTATATTTACCTTTCATTTATCTGCATTCTCAGTTAGGGGTGGCACTTTAACTTTAAAACACTTTAAAAAAAAGTATTAAAGTTTAAAGTAAAAATGCTTTAAACTTTAAACTTTAACACTTTAACTTTAATTAAAGCAAAACACTTTAACACTTTAAACTTTAATTAAAGTAGAACACTAAAATTTGATACTTTAATATCAAAATTAATGTACTTTAACTTTAATTTTAAAGTTTAAAGTTGCAGCTAAACCATTAGGTAATTGATTACGAAGCGCTAAAAATTATTTGTCACTTTAACTCTGGTTTTTTTAAAGTTAAAGTCTCAAACTGTTTTCTTTAATTAAAGTTAAAGTGTTAAAGTGTTTTGCTTTAATTAAAGTTTAAAGTGTTTTACTTTAACTTTAACATTTAAAGTATTCCTTTAACTTTAATTTTTAAAGTAAAGTTAAAGTGCCACCCCTATTCTCAGTGCTTGCATTATTTTGTTTCGCCTATTAATA
>OENM01000184.1:98308-117638 GCA_900239745.1 Rotaria magnacalcarata
CCCCCCCCCCCCCTTGAGTTAGACACAGTTAATTTGAAAGATCGATGGTTATGTTTATCATGCGGTGTTCTTATAGTCTAATCTATTATTTGATTTAGATTGTTCGAATAATATTGACTAATGTATTAATAAATATTCTCAGTATTCATCCTTTTTCATCCGCTGTACTCGTGAGAATTATTTTAAAGTGACATTATTCATCCGAGGCCTTTTCTCTCAGATGACTTAGAAAATTTTTATTTCTCTAATGAACATTTTATGATTATCAACAATTATAGTTTGTTCTTACCAATATCATAGATGTTAAAAGCAAATCGTAATTTATATTGTGTATCGCCTTTTGAAGCAAAACTATTCATACCTAATTGGAAACGTTAGAATAGATTGATAGAAAACAATCTTCAATCAACACTAACCACGAATAAATTCAGTAAAGTCAACCTATTCAAAAGTCAAGATTTCAGAAATTTATATGTGTTAATAAGATTTCTATAGCAAAAAGAAAAACAACCTCGCCATTTCCATCACTATCAAATATATCAATAACGCGTTCAACCAATGGATTTGACGTCAGTTCTGGTATTTGCATAAATTCTTTAGCTGACAGTGCACCACTGTTGTCTTCATCAAGTTTGCCGAATTTTTGTAACATTTTTTGAATTTCATTCGAATCTATTTGACTAATATCTTGACCCATTCACTGATATAAATACTGATGATTATCTTTTTTTTGTTTCAGAAATTATGCAGTTACTAAATTTATACAGCGCCAAAAGTCAAATTAAGAAAAGTAAAAACTTTGCGGACATTTAATGGCAAGTTCATTGTCATGATTACTAATTACTAATTATTATATTGTGTACGTATAAAATCAGCCATGATAAAAGATAGGTAAGCCATGATAAATTACCCCGCTTTTTTTTGTTACGAAAAGACGAGACCTGACATGCGGCTATAGAACAAAAAAGAACGCTCGTTTTTTCTCTCTTCTTTTTTACTATTTACACACGGTAAACGCATACCTATATTTGAACTAGATGGACTCACGTGGATTCAGCGCGCTCTCTCTCTCTATTTATGACTGTAAGATGAGAACAAAAGAAGAAGAAGAAAAAAAATGCAATGCAGCGATGCATTGCAATTTTTCTTTTTTTCTCTTTACGCTAAATACAACTATAAAAATAAAAATGTTTCCTTCTGATTTTCACTGTAGTAGTAGACGATGAAGATTGTAATAATTGGTGGTGGACCATGCGGACTAGGAGCTGCTTGGCGTGCTGAAGAAATTCGACGTCAAGGTTCATTTTTTTAAATGAAATAACGAACAGCTATTAAAATTATTCTCTTTTGAAGGTAATACCAATGTCGATTGGACAGTTGCTGAACAATCATTGGACGCTGGTGGTCTTGCTCGAACAGTTGTTGATGACAAAGGCTTTCTATGGGACATGGGTGGTCATGTGATATTTTCTCATTATGCTTATTTTAGCCGTTTACTAGATTATTTGTTACCGAATGCTACAGATTGGAATAATAAAATTCGTGAAGCATGGGTATGGATGCGTGGTACATTCATTCCGTATCCATTACAACAAAATCTTCATCGTCTACCAAAACAGGAAATCATTGCTTGTATTGATGGTCTTCTCGAAAATGAACGTCGCCGTCAAACATTTTCAAAGCCTGTAACATTCGCTGATTGGATGGAGCAATCATTTGGACGTGGCCTATGTGATGTTTTCATGCGTCCATACAATTTCAAAGTGTGGGCATATACAGCCGATAAGATGAACGTCGAATGGATGGGTGAACGCGTTGCAACAGTTAATGTATCACGTGTCGTACAGAATGTTATACTCGGCCAAGATGAAGTCGGCTGGGGACCTAATAATACGTTTCGTTTTCCAATGAAAGGTGGCACTGGTGCAATATGGACTCGTTTAGCTCAAGCATTACCACAAGAAAAATTTCAATTTTCAAAGAAAGTTACCAAAATCGATGTTGTTAAAAAGATCATTACGTATAGCGATGGTTCATCGGAATCCTATGATGCCATTGTTTCAACAATGCCAATGGATTGCTTATGCCAAGTTGTTGAAGGCACAACGAAAATTCCTCGCCATGATTTACTTGAGAAAGCTAAACAATTTCGCTATTCATCAAGTCATATATTAGGTTTTGGACTTGACGGTCAACCACCGGAACATTTAGTAACAAAATGTTGGATGTACTTTCCGGAAGATGATTGTCCATTTTATCGTGCTACGGTTTTTTCTAATTATTCGCCCTATCATGTATCGAAACCAGGTGAACAATGGTCACTTATGTGTGAAGTAGCCGAATCTCCTGAGAAGCCTGTCGACATCGATAGTATTGTTGCTATTACAGAACAAGGTTTAAGAAATGCAAAATTAATTAATGATGATACAAAAATCCTATCACGCTTTCATACTCGATTGGAATATGGTTATCCAACGCCATTTTTTGGTCGAGATCAACTTTGTGGACCACTTTTTGAAGAGTTCGAAGCGCATAATATCTATTCACGTGGTCGATTCGGTTCATGGAAATATGAAGTCTCAAATCAAGATCATTCCATGATGTTAGGTGTCGAAGCTATTGATCGAATTGTTTTTGGTACTGAAGAACTCACACTTAAATATCCAGATGTTGTTAATGCCAAACGTGACAATGTTGGCCGCGAACCTTCGCTTCCAACTAAATCAAAATAGATAAATAACAATAGTCTAGCTGAATTTCATCAGTTATGATTTACTCGAAAACAGTTTTTATTATAAAAACGAAATTTTTTCTTCGAGTTTATTTATTCAATAAATATACTGTGAATCACAAGGATATTTGGAGGTCTTTCTAGGTAACACAATGTCACCATGTTCACATATATTATCATTGATGCTTTTAAGTCATGTTTCATTTAAGATAAAAAAAAAAGAAAGAAAAAGAGAATTCTAATCTATCACATAAAAATTTCATTTAACAAGCAAAATTTATATATGTAGTTTAACTTTATTGATTGGTTCTTTTACATTGGCTCCTGAACAATATTATTGCTTTGTTTAAAGGTTAAATGAATTAAGAAACCAATCGACTATAAATTAATAAAATCTTAAATCAAGTTACTTCAAAGTTCTTCCTTTCTCAACAAGAAAATACTACATAGAATGCATACCTTTGAGGTATGTTCTGTTCGATTTTAACATTAATGCTTAAAGTGATTTTTTTATTCGGTTCCGTTTTTAAATGTATCTTTCTACTGACTAATGATATTTCCCATGAAAGATACATTTAGTATCAAGCACATGCTGATTTATAGTAGTAAGAAGAAAACAAAATACTGAGTTATACATAGGATATTAGAAAAATTTGTTTGTTTCAGTGCACTTTAGTTGAAGTAAATGTTCTAACTATCAGATTAAAAATGAACATCAGAGGCAAATGAACACATGTAAGCGAAACTGTTAGAATATGATGATATCATTGAATGAGGCAATTTATGATGAATTTCATCATACGAAATTTTATATTTTCATTTTCGATCCGTCAATGCAAATATGAATCAGCGTAGAACAAAAAAAATCCTTGATGATACCTTTTAAATCTACGAAGAAAACGAACTATTCTTTTCTTTTACGCACTACTGCATTTATTATCACAGCATGCCTACAACTATACTCTGTTCATTACTCCTCGTTACTGACGATGAAGGTCGACCTTTATTTCTCTTTTCTTCGTCTTATGTAATAGTTTCAAGCACGGCGGCAGAAAAATACTGACGTTCTGTTACGAATAGAAGACGAAAAAAAAGAAGAGCGAAAAAGAAAAATCTAAAAAAGAGACCGATGAGATGTAAAAGGAGACACTCAGTTCGACATTTCCTTAGCGTCGTTCTCAAAACTATTAATAACACATATCTAAAGCATCGGTGAAAACAACAAAATTAGTAGCGAGAGAACGACGACAAGTTTTTCGTCTTCTCAGTATGTCATATTTTTCCAAATTCAACGATCAGCTATTTCGTCTGAAACCAGTACGTTCACCGGGTCGCTTCAAACACTGGTGTTTATAGGAAAACAACAGGTGTTAGTCGAAATCTTCTGATCAAAGACTATAATATCATTTCAAGTAGCTGATATTTAAAATAAAGTCAACCAACACGATACGAACAACTTACTACTCTCCTACTTAGTTACACAAAGAATGCAAGTGGCAAAACGTCTACTGACAATAATCGTCTACTCATCAAAACCAAACAAGATGCAGACGCTATTATGATAGGTAAAAGTCAGCTAAAACCGATCCCATTTCTATTTTGTCTTACTAATCCTAAGGCGTCTGTCTCCTACTGGGATATCGCATTTCTGATAATTATTAACAATTCAATCAGATGCATGGATTGTTGCAATCTTNTTTGGGAAAATATGTCTGGTACAAAATTTGTACCTCAGACTTTGCTCTTTCCAACAAAAAAAATTTGATTGGTTTAGAAGTTGGCAAGGCGGTCTGAAAGAGCTTGACATATGTGCAAAGACTTTTGCATCGCATGTTATGATAGGTAAAAGTCAGCTAAAACCGATCCCATTTCTATTTTGTCTTACTAATCCTAAGGCGTCTGTCTCCTACTGGGATATCGCATTTCTGATAATTATTAACAATTCAATCAGATGCATGGATTGTTGCAATCTTCGAGTGAAATATTCAAGCATGTCTTTCTTGTCATAGTATTCAATCATTCTTTCAATGAATATTTTACAAATGCATTAGTGATTTTGTAATCGATACGTGTAGTATGTAGTTTGTCCTTACCCAGCGCATTCCGTATTTTTCTGTTGTCGCGTTTATAGTATTCCTTAAGGTAACTATACATCAAGAAGCAGTATTTAAGGAATGTGAGAAATACATTGTAGAGAAGGTTTTTGGTATTTAAATAAAACTTATATTTAGCATCTATGAACTAAGCCTCCAATACATCAGAAATCGTCACAATAATGCCAGTGGTGGCAAAGTTCCGAGAAAATGTCACTTTTCCTACCCAAAGTCCCGTCGACAGGTGCCGCCACCAGTAAGGTCCTATGGCGGGACTTTAGGTTGAGGGTGAAGGACTTTTCACAGGACTTTAGGTAAAGTGAACTTTTTCTGGATCTTTGCCAGCCCTCAATAATGCCAGTTTAAACTAACGCTGTCTAACGAGTCAACTTTAAGAATCATCGATTACTTAGATTGTTTTCGACGCATTCTATTTCCATACCGTTCACATAGGATACTATTGAGGAGAACTTCCTTCTAACGAACAGTTCTCCAAAAATGAATTACATGGTGCTTTCTTCAACTCATATTGCTATCGCTACTTCTTACAACAACATCGGCATTGTGTATTCTGCGATGGGCGAATATTTGAAAGCACTTGCAATCCACAGTAAAAGGCTGAAGAACAGTCGCAATAAACTTCCTTCGAAGTTCATCCTGATTTGATTACTCCTTACAGCAACATTGACAGTGTGTATTAAACAAAGGATAAATCCTCAAAAGCACTTTCATCTTGAAGTAGAAGTCTTTCCAAATCTGTCCCTACAACAAGCATTCTTCAGCTCATGCTGATTCGGCTACTTCCTATAACAATATTGGCACGGAATATTCCACGATGGGTGACTACTCGAAAGCACTTTTATTCTGCAGTAAAGCGTTTTCAAAAACAGTTGCAGCAAGATTTCTTTAACTGAATTATAGTTTTACTAATTACTAATTGTATTATATATCGTACGATGTTTACCTCATCTTTTTATGAACCATCTTCAAGCCATAAGCAATATGAATATGTTTTGACATACCAATGAGTTCTTTGCGGTTCTTAAGTCCAAGGATTTTTAGCGTTTCTTTTTTTAATCTACCTATGAGTTGAACTTCAGTTGATGTCTCAATAGATTAATAATTGTTTTTTGCTGGAATTTTTTTGTCTGTTAAATATTTGTCTGTCGTAGTGTAAATTTTTAGTTTTTGATTTGTTGCTTGCAATAAAATAGTTTACTGTAACTCCTTTAAACATTGTTACTATTATGGGTATTTAACTCTAATTAAAACAACAAGCCTATGAAACCATATTCAATATAATCATTCTGGGGATGCAGTTTTCTTATTGAAGTTTTTCCAAGGCAGTTTTATATTTAGGAATGTATTCCGACTTTTAAGAAATAAAGATGTTTTATGCTAGATTGATATGTGCAGCTTGAAAAGAGTACATATCTTTCTGCTGGTGTTTTATTTACGATTAAGTTTCAGTTTGAAAGAAATCATACTATAATGAGAATGTGGGTAATATTGACAACAACACCTGAACCAAAGTCTATAAACAAACATAAATCCAATAGTTATTCTCTGTTTGAATTGATCGAAGAGTTGATTTCTTTATAACCTTATCGATCATTTTCGTTGACAGGAGTTCAGTATTTTCAGCACGGATCATAGTTTCCATTACAGAATAGTTCTTGAACGAATCTCAACGGTTACAGCACTCTTAAATATCAGAAAACAGAATCATCATGTTTCTATCGTATATTCTGATGAATTACATGTGTTTAGGAAGGTCATTATAATTTTATAATTTTGTTTTTTCCTCTTCCTTTTTTTAATGTTTTTTATTAATTATTTTCTGATTTTAAGACGTTTCGGAGATATCCTTCTCCTTCTTCAGTTTTATTTGGTGTTATGTTTGTTTTTACTCTGTACAATACGTATCTGACTTTTCTTTTTCTTTTTCTTTTCTTTTTCTTTAACAGTGGAACGGAATGACAAGACGGTAATACTGGCCGATAAAACTTATATGTTTTGACGTTCCTCCGTTCCACTATTAAAGAAAAAGAAAAATAACAGTCAGATACGTATTGTAAATAGTAAAAACAAACATAACACCAAATAAAACTGAAGAAGGAGAAGGATATCTCCGAAACGTCTTAAAAATATCAATAATTAATTGTTAAAAAATCAGAAAATAATTAATAAAAAACATTAAAAAAAGGAAGAGAAAAAAACAAAATTATAACGAAGAATATTCTGATGAACTGAAGTGACACAGTAAGAAAATTATTTTTTTTCTTGCATCGTATTTGTCATTTTCAATGACATTTTTCAGCACAATTGTAGTAAGAAACTTGTTTGATTTTTTTTTCATAAGGATCGCCTAATATCGGCCTTCTGTTTATTAGATACAACAATGAAAGCAGTCAATAGGTCACAACACAGAAGAAAAACAACAATCAATCATTGAGTGATAGAGTCTGTTTGGCTTGTTTAATCATAGCATCGACCATATCTGTATACTGTTTACGTTCGATCGCTTCAACTGTCGACTTATTGCCAGAAAAAATACACCGTATAAGGTTAGAAAAACTGATAACAGCTCTTGAGTGACCATATTTGTATACCAAATATCGCCATGCCAATTCGATGTACATATCTTGAATACGCAACACGGCTGTGATATTTTCAAGATTTCTCGTCTCAGTATTGGTGTAAAATGTATAGTCAAATGTAGAAAAGGCAAGGATTGAAAGTCCGAGCTTGACAAATACAACGTCAGAATCAATTAAATTGCATGTAGCTTTACCAGCCTCCATTGCAGGTGAACCATAAACAGCCTCTGACGCCGAATAGAAAGCTGGATTGTCGAATAGTTTAACATGGGATAATATGAAACATGCACCGATACCTCCGAGATATTTTAGTCTCCCGTAAATCAAATGTGACCGATCATGCGAACTTAATGCTATAAAGTCGGCATTCTTTTCGAACAACAGTTGAGATCCTGTCATTAACGATGAATAAAGTGCGTTGAGTGACCCATATTTGTAGCGCGCTTTGAGAGGTAGACCATTCTGTTCGCTTGTGAAGCGTTCAGCTACCAAAAATCCGCCATGCTCGTCGTAGCAATGAATTAAATTAGACAGAAGACCCCATTGGTCGATACTTAATGTGGACGTATCGGATCGCAACAGGGTCAATGTTGGTAGCTAAATTTGGCAAGACAAAATTTATCGAAAATAACCTATGTCTTACCAAAATAGTACAGTCAGGTAAAAAGAATAGTTGTCTTCTTCAATTTCTCATTATTATGTTAAGCTTTAAGAGCTTCTCCAATCTTATCCTACAGACTATTTTCCTATTAGGGTTCAATTCATTTGCAATCGAATGACTTGATACTCGATTTTTTTGTAAAAAAAAGTACTTATTATCACATAATGAATCTACCGCTAGTTGAGTTACACAGAGTCCGAGAAAAAAAAGAAAGAGAATGAAATCTCTTACCAGTTGCGGTTGATTTCTCGAAGTTAGCATTACCAAAGCATTGGATTTTTCTGTCGTCGGTGCAACTATCTCTTTCTTCTTTCGATTTGTTCTCTTCTGAATTGGTCTGGAAGGTCGAAATAACTCAGTTTGCATGCCACTTGCAAAACATTTTTTCAGCCGACAATACGAGCAGTTGTGACGATTAAAGATGTTAATTTCACAGTTTCCACCAAAATCACATTTGAGCGGCTTCTAAGCAGAATGATGTGACTTTAAATATAGATTTATTTCATCAGACCTGTTTAATCTCTGCATTTCGTTTGAAGAACATTTTACATGGAGCGCATGTTAAAACTCCAACATAAGAGGAATAAGCAGCAGCTCCACATACTTTGCATTCTAATTGGATTACTCTTCGTTTTCGTGTAACAGTTGTAGAAGAAACAGTATCATCACTAGTAATTAGTGTACCTCTTTGGTCCATTGTCAAACTAGTAATGACTTGTTCTTTTTTTGTCGTAGAAAAAACCCAGATCAGTGAAGAACGGGAAAAAAAGCTACTTTAATATCGTCTATCTGCAATGCATAGTTAAACAGATTATGAAATAAAACACGATGCAAAAAATAACAGCACGAGTGTGTCTTTTTCTCACAAAAAGAATTAGCAAGAGAAAATATCGACGTGTAAAATCGATGCACGTTGCTGTCCAACTTAAATAGCAAATCTTGTTATGTAGATAACGAGCAAAACGCACTTAATATTCTGTTTTATGTAAAGATAAAGGACACCACAATGTTTCTTTTTCGTGGTCGGCATGCTTCAGTTGTTTTGTGAAGACAACTTTCATTGGAATCGATTTAGTTTAGAACTTTGTCAAGTTTTATTTCGAATCAACTCGCTTTGTCGAACGAAAAACCAACTGTCGATGTTTTCAACAATATCAATCATGAAACTATTTTTGGGGAAAGATTAGCGAAAATCAAAATTCACTGAGATTCTCAACTCCATAGATAACTATTTGTTCAAAACGTTCGAATAACTATTTTGCAGAGCTCTAACCAACATATCAGCCTATTAAGATGTGAACTTGCCTTTTTACATAAATATTTAGCAAGGGACTTACTCACGCGTATCTTGTTGATGAACTAATTCATGAGCAACTACCGACAATAATTGCGCATGATCTTTTCAACATGTCGGACACAATTGACACGCAGTTTTTCTGTGCTTATTATATTTCTATTATAGACAACAATTGGTAGAAAATATTTAGATGAAAAATAAAACGAACGAGTGGCATTGCATCGTAGTTCAATTCAAGAGAAACAGTAACTCATATTTCGTGTGTTTAAGATGCACGAAAATGCGAAACGAACAGTGTAAATCTGGGAAATACTCGAAAGTTTTTTATGTATATTCACGCAAAGTGATTCGCCAGATTATTCACTTGAGTGCTATCGGTTTAAAAAGTGTGCCGACACTCTTCTAACACTCTTTCAACCTTGTGATTCTCATATATGTCCAACTTGAAACTTGAATTCAATTGAAAATTGAAATCTTCAATTTTCAACTTTTAAACCAATAGCATTCCGAAGAATGGTGACTCACACATATATCGCCACACGTTGAAAGTTGAAATTTTCTATTTTCAACTGAATTCAAGTTTCAAGTTTGACACTACTGGTGATTCTCGTGTGGGACTCTACTGCTTTGCTGTATTACAGGCAGCAAGGATGCGAAAGCATTTGTCGACGAATTTGTATTCTATATTAATTCCTATAGCTACTTGCATGAATACTTCTAGATAAATTCATCATTTTCATTATCAGTAACACAAAATACTCAGGCGAGAGATAGTAAGTGCTCCTCTAAAATAATATCCAATAGATTATTATCTCATTATAGTAACCTTAAAAAGATTTCGTGTAAAGCATCAATGAAATAGAAATGTAAGTTTAATTAAAAAAGAGCGGCAAAGAACATTCTCTGTCCAAATTTGATTTTAACGTTAATGACAGATCCTATTTTATCGCTTCTAACGCATGAATATCTTTGAAATCAAATGTTTGTTTTACTCAATTTATTAGGTTACAAAAGAATTTTTCTAATATCTAGTTGATTCTACGTAATTATCTTCGCCGTAAACGTGATAGAGTCTATTTTTTAAATGTAATAGTTTTATCCACAATATAACCGAGATTTATCTAGATTCTATAAGCAAATTTAATGTTCATACAGAAGTTAAACATCGTACCATCGTAAACAGAATTTTCGTCTATCAAGAATAAAATGAAATGAGTTGTTCTCAAACAGAATTGAAGATTATTGAAGAAGGGATTGCGTTTGAAATCGAAGCTCTTGAAAATCTATACTCTGATTGTATAAAGTAGCAAATTGAACGAGAAACTATATGAGAAAAGAATATTAGCTTCATTAAAAAGAGTATTCTTTGCTATACACATAGAACTATCATAAGAACGTGTCAAATATTTGTTTGAACAAAATACTGTGTCACGGTAGAAATACGAGATGTTGAAGTATTAAAAGAGAAATTTCATCCATACTAAAGAAAATCTAATATTAAACAATGTTATGTTAATTATGACAGTGACTTATTGTAAGATGATGGGATTTCAACGACTAGTTTTTTTTTAAATTTAATCAAAAGTATACTCCAGTTTCTGTTTATCCGAAATCGTACACCGTCAACGTTTCTCGATGAAAATTACTGAAAGAGTATTATTTGACGAATTAATTATTTCACATGGGAATTTACATGATAATTCCAAAACTGTTCTAAAAATGAAAATGAACCAGAAAACTATTTGACATTTAATCTCTACCGTTATTGTTGCTCATTTTATTTTATTGTTCAATGCACTATATGGACAATTATATGGGATGATTTTGACATAACTGTTGAGTATTCGTTGACACATACTTTGATGGCCAGTTGGCCAATCAAAACAATTGACTAGAAATTAATAGGAAGCCAACAGCTCATCGGAATCAGCTAGAAATAACATGCAATATTCACACAGTAAAACATTAGATACAGATTCAATGAAAACAGGTAGGAATGGTACAGCTATGATTGAAGGGAAGATAACATAAATATACGATGACACTAATTAAGAATGCATGTGTTTCTTCGAGTGCTAAATAGTATTTATAGCATTCTTGCATGTTCTCAATTGACATACTGCAAGCGTTTTCTCAGTACTTGTGTAGGATCTGATAAGAAAAACAATTTTTATCATCAGGCAAGAGAGTGCATCGATAAAAATTTTAAGAGTCAACATGTTACTCAAGTAAAATATCGAATGCAAAACTTTGAATTATATCATACCGAACAAAGACACCCATCGAAATCTAGAGCATTTATATAAAACAACTACAAAAAACAAGTATGTTACAGGGTCAATGTGAAAGAATTTCAAATAGATACGATCATAGTGAAATAGACTTCCAATTATGTTTACAAAGATTGCACTTCTTCGTCGCAAATTTCGCGACGCAAAATATGTAGAGAGAAAAAAAAACAACTATTCTTGTAAGTATTTCTGTTACGTGTTCATTAGCGTATTACGCTAGTTTATCAATAGGTTCAATATGAAAGAACACGTACATGACTAATAAACAAAAGGAGTCTAAAAATAGTCAACAACATATAGATATATTCTGCAATGAGAATGCAACACATCTATTTATGTTTATAAACGTAATTAGATAATTAATAGTAAGATTAGAAAGAGGAAAGAAAAACAAACAAGAACAAGATCACATAACTTAGGTCTGACCAAAAGTTCTGCAATTTAAAAACAACTAAAGAAAAAGAGAAAGTTCGACTTTTATTTTATTAAATGTTGATGATAGCTGGTTTATTGAAGATGAAGCGCCAGAGACTATTGCTCATGAAGACAGATTTTAACCAAAACTTTGTTTAGTATATTCTTTAAATCAAATAGTCCTCAGTGTAGATAAAGGCAAGACTATAGGTCACAAGTATTATATCGAAAATTATCCGAAGCCTTTTGTTAATGAAATATGGAAACAAGCAGAGATATCAGGGCCAAAATGTACAAAATTGCTTGACGATCATCGTTGACTCCATACTTATCCGATGTTATTAATTAGATGACAGAAGAAGGCATCAATATAATGTCATATCCATCATATTTGCCAGGCCTGATACTATGTCATTTTTGGCTAACCAATTCTATTGAACGCAGTACAACTAATTAAATAAATGAAATATGATTGGTTCATGTGGTATCCAAGGTACCTAAAAGTTTCTTCGAAAAAGAGTTCAAAAAAACTTTTAACAAATTGTTAGAAAGGATTCAATTTGATATATGCAATCATGGCAACTATCATCAACATTTAATAAAATAAAACTTTCTCTTTTTCTTTTTCTTTAGTTTTGTTTTTAAATTGCAGAACTTTTGGTCAGACCTAAGTATACTATAATTATGTATATTCTGAAATGAATCCCCGTTTTTTTGAACTTTCCAACAATACGAGCAGCTAAATTAGGTTCGATTGAAAAGATAGTAAACTGATGGGAAATGCAATTACGGTGCATTTGCAACTGTCTCGCTCAAATTCTCTTCATTTTTTAAATTTTAATTTGCGACGTTTTACTCCTTCGATTTTTAAATTCCTCAATGACTTTTAATCTAATCAATAAAAATACTGAGTTAGTAACGGTTCTACTTTTGTGAAACACGATCTGAATGGAGTGTTGAAGTATATAGGGTAGAGATTTGGACCTATCCCCCCAGACTGTTACAGAGAAATTAATTAATCAGTTAATTGGTTTATTAAGTTATTAATTATTAAATTTCTCTGTAACGGTCTGTGGTGGTTTCTAGAGGCTACATATATCGTAATACAGACCGTAACAGAGTAGCTCCACAGACTATCAGTGACCGTGATAGACGAATTCCAGAAACTGAGTTTCATCGTGTTTCACATTTTAATCCCATAGGGATTGCGCTAACAGCTTTTATCATTGGTTATATCGGCGATGAACAGCCAAGAGTACTTAAACTTTACGAGTTCTAATATTATTATTGGTGATATATCACTAAAGGAAGATCGGGATTTCCCCCCATACTGTATTCAAACTCATTGACCGCCAAAAAATGACCAAAGTTTTACAATTAGTGACTGTATTTTTTTACTACTGCGTAGAGCGTCAAAGGACTTGATGTTATGGATTTGAGGTTAGGGCGGGGACAATAATTACATACACACAAACACCATACCCTCGCCATCACGTCTATTCATATCCAAGATTGAAAGAGCACACGATTTGATTCGATAACATGCGAGTGCTATAGTAAATATTGCTATATCAATATAAAGTATATAGTAGTTCCAAAATTACAAATATATCATCCTACATCGCTATGAGACAAAACATTTTGCTTAGTAATGAAATTATGTACGTGGTGTAAATACAGGTCAAAGACTATGGTTCATAGTGTTCTATTAATTTTTAATAAGAGATTGCATAATAGAACTGCTAACACATCAATTGAAACTGTGTTCATTTATTTTCTTTATAAATCTATTCAAGACATTAAGAGACAGGAATCAAGATTGATTATAATACACGGTAAGATTATCGTTTCTATGCCAAATACCATGCATGGTTTTGTCTTTCTACCACTTCACAAATTAAATATATCGTTGAGTGGTACACTATCTACAGCGTTCATTTCACTTGGACATAATCTGCGCCATTATTTGAATGTTGCCGTTTTCGATGATGAGCCGTTAATTCTATTGCACCTCTCAATTGAGGAGAAACAGTTAATAAAGTAATACTGCACGTTAGCAAGCCGACTACAACCATAAAACAAAGAAGACGATACGATAGTGGATGCATACGTTTTTCAACAAACATTAATAACCAAAGAATAATTGCAGCGCTACTAGTAGCCAAAAGAACGATAACTAATAAAATAATTCTTTTGATAGTTATGACATCACGTTTCATCCGTCTCAATCGTTTTCTTGATTGCTAATGCTTTTTCATGTATAAAACAATTCCAGTGTAAACAATCAAAATGGCAGATACAGGTACTACAACAAATGTGATCGAGATATGTACTGACGACCATGTATCACTAAAAAGATTTAAACAATAGTTTTCTGACGATAAATAAACTGAACGAAACCAAACAGGAATAGACAGTGTCATAAATATTATCCAATGAAGAATAATCAGTCGAATGTTGTATGTAAATTTTCTCAATAAGCGTTGTTTAGATTTTACTATGCACCAGAAACGGAAAAGTGCATGTAGAAAACAAGAACCATATATACCTGCTGAAAACATAGACATTAAACAATTTAGCAAACGACAATGCCGCGAAGGAACAGTCTCGAATTTATTATCTATATAAAAATCGCCGAATAAAGTTCGAATAGACATCAAGAGAAATGTTGTTGTACAACCGATAACATGAATATAAGTATTCGTCAAATGAAGAAGGCATACGCGGCGACTATTACTTTTGGAAATACACTTTCTAAGTTTGCCTTGGCAAATTAGACGAGCTAAAATAGATAAATCCGAAATAATAGTTAAACTAGTTAATAAGATGGTAACGATTGTAAACATAGTGGCTACGTTTTTCAAATTCTCATTCAACGATGAATCGTGTGACGCGTTAAACATCGATTCGGAGTTTTAATCTAAAACGCACGATGAAATCTTTATTTGAAATCTAGAAAGATAGAAAAACAAACAAACTGATAGTCATCCTAAAATATTGAGAATAGACGGTGAAAATAGGCTTTACTATTGTTGAAAGAATGAAGCGTATTTCTCATCAATCAGTTACTTACAACCTAACAGAAAAATAAACATAAATCATTGAAAATGCAATATTATATGTTATAAATTTCTTATCAAACGCTCGGGCACAATAGAATATTTGATGACGCAAAATGAGCTTTGTTAATCTTTTCCATTCCTTCACAATCGAATAGCTTGTCATTCATCTCTAAGAATAGCCTAGAATTTGCTACGTACACACAAAAGTGCACTTAAAGGAAGCATTCAAACATGATGACATCTACTAGCATTGTGGATTTTTCTCGTAAATGCTATTTAATATTTAATAATAATCTTGTTTAAATAGGAAGTAACTTCAATTTTAGTATTATCAACTAATAAGATCTCAAAGACGTTTAAAAATATAGCGACAGAAATTTATTTTAACATCGAAATTGTCGGATCAAAAACTTAAAATTTAGAATTTTTTTCTAAATTAGGATACAATCAGAAAAACTCTGCAACTAGCAGTTTTTGAAAATGATAACCTTTTCTATTGAAAAGATCCTAGCAAATGCTTTAATGAACATGTTGTTGAGGTAAACGCTCAAAGATATTCAATGTTGAACTCTTTCAACAAGCTTAAATGTTGTTTACAAATTATGTACAAGGCTAACTAAATGTATACGTTACAGGCGGAAAGATTCTGAAAAACAAAACAAAATACTATATGATGTAAATTCAATATTGGCATTCATATTTTGTGAAACACGATCTGAAAGAAGTGTTGAAGTATATAGGGTAGAAATTTGGACCCATCCCCCCCCCCGCAGACCGTTACAGAGAAATTAATTAATCAGTTAAATGGTTAATTAATTAATTATTAAATTTCTCTGTAACGGTCTGTGATGGTTGCTAGAGACTCCATACGTCATAATACAAACCGGAAGAGAGAAGCTTCACATACCACCAGTGACCGTGATAGACGAATTCCAGAAAAGAAGTTTCATCGTGTTTCACATTTTAATCCCACAGGGATTGCGCTAACAGCTTTTGTTTTGGAATTTACTTTCAGAAGCTTTTGTAGACGAGGATATCTATATTAAATTATGCGCAATAGTACTTAGTAGTGATTGCGATGTTCAAGTTCGACAGTGCGTCAAATATTGCTACAATTTTGGCATCAATATTGCCTGCTGCTTCGATATAACAAATATTTACAAATTCATTTTAACTTCTATCAGTGAGTTTGAAATATAGAAATTATCAATTAGCAGAATAAACAACGACACCGTAATATTGAGTTGTGATAGAAATAGATTATGACATAGGCGGCGAAACGTTTCCAATTTAGGAGGGACTCAAAGATTTTTTTAAACAACTATAGAAAATCCACATTGGGAGAGAAAACAGACTTTTAAGTTTCGTTGTCACAACTTTCATTCAAAAACTTTTCTGCAGTGACACATTTACATGCTTGCAGAGCAATTGAAGATTCTACGACACTATCAAAATTTTTATTTCATTATCAACATAAGCATAACAAATGCTAAATCTTGACTAAAGCCAATAAAACAGTCGTAAGTAGAAAAAATATTGTTCATGTCGAAAAAAGGCTTTTCTACTCCGATCTTATTGCAAAATATCAGAGTAGAAAAGACTGTTCAAGTCTGACTGATTTATCTTTTCTTTATGAATATGAGGAATAAGGACATTATTGAAGCATTGTTGTGTCCTTGTTGATCGTAGATATATCTTTATTTTATTCATTACACTGAAGCATCCTTCAGCAGTAGCCCTTATAACGAGAACTGTTAAATATACGCAATAATTTACAATATTCATGAAATATACATTTCCTAATAGATTGTACCAGAGACCGAAACGAATGACAAAAATATCATTCGGTCCGATTCGTCTTTTCCGGACCTGGATTCGGATTCGACTCTGCTCTTCTGATGTCTCAAACTTTTCATACCATTAGGTTCCGGTTTTCAAGACCGAGATTCGGATTCGTTTCGGTCTTCCCGATCACCCAAAATTTTAATGCGATTCGACTCGGCTGGAAAAATGAAAAAATCAAGTCGATTCGATTCGATTTCATTTTTTCAGCCAAATCGAATTGAATTAAACTTTTGAGTGACCGGGAAAGCCGAATCAAATCCGAATCCCGGTCTTGAAAACCGGAACCTAATGGCATGAAAAGTTTGAGACACCAGAAGAGCAGAATCGAATCCGAATTCAGGCCCGGAAAAGGCGAATCGGACCGAATGAAATTTTTATCATTCGTTTCGGTCTCTGGATTGTACATAGAGTAAATCGCAAAGAGTCTGAATTTTTGAAATTTTTTTTAAGCCCAAGTTTGTTTCTAAGTTTAAAATAATTAGCTGAAAAAAAAGTCAGGTAATAAATGCAACTCGCATTTAAAACGTGCAATATTAATATCATCATTTAACAATTCAACAATACTTTCAACATTAATATTAACATTTCTTTTCCGTGCCGTTCGTAGCTGCTATGATAAATTGTTCTACTTTACATAATAATGGGAACACAGACTGTTGAAAACATAAGTCTAATGCATTACAACGTTATTGATAACAAAAAAATGTTTCCGTTGATGCATATCATAGGGACTTTGATCGTTTATNAGCCCCTCCAATTATTTTTTAGGAGAGGCTCAAGCCCCTCCTAGCCTAAGGGCTCCGCCGCCTATGGATTATGATCATATTTCGTATCACTAAGTATACTGGGGGGGTTCGAGAATTGAGAATAAAGATAAGCGAATAGAACAAAATACCAAACTCAAAGGCGAACTTTCAGAAAAGCTGACATAACGAGAGCATAACAATTGTAATGTTAAATGAACGAGAAGGTGAATTGGCGTTTCTTGTTTAATACCATATAATTATAACTAAATTCGTTTCTCTCCTAAACAATGTCGTATGATGATTGACATAATAAGCGGCACAAATGTCTTTTTGAAAGATGTCAACCGCTGTTCCGCGATTTCTGAATTAATCAGTCTTTTCTTTCTGAGGAAGAGCAATGTCTGCGTTACCAAATTTTCTAACAGACATGTTTTTGCTAAAACGAATCTCAACAGAAAGAAAAGCTTCAAATCAATCGCCTCTGAAAACGGTTGTTGCAATTTGGAAACGGATATGTTTGAAAATTTGAGTCTTAATGCAATGACTGTCTTTTGACGAAAATATCGGGCACTGCCGTTAGAAACGTTGAATGAGCTAAGTTCTATTCTTTTGTTATTTCATAGAAACAAATTTAGTCCGGGCATAGATGGAACCGGTCCGGCCGGTCTGCGCTATTTTTTAGCCCTATTTCTATAGAACATCAAATATTTGGTCTGTAGATGACGTAAACAAAGACAGTTAAGGTTTTCATGTAGATAATATAAAATTCTAATCTTAAATTGTAAATGATATTATACAAAATTTGTGTTATTTTAATTCTATAAGACTATGCAGCAGTTGCATAGTCTTATAGAGTACGTGAAAGGCGATACTCTAATATTTGAAGCATGAGTTATACTTTCAAAACTAAATTTATACTGTTTTCGACAACTAAAACTCAAAGGGGGAAAAGCGTATTTCTGTATTTTCAGGTTTCTATCTATTTCGAAAGTATTTCTAAGTGTTTTTACGAATTTCTANGTATTTCCAATTTATTTTTACATATTACTGTATTTCTGAAATACATATAAATACATACAAATACGTAGAAATACTGAAATTTGGTCAAACTACATGAAAAGACCCGCCGGTTTTCTGCTAGTTTTAGCATTAATATAGACCGGCCGGTTTTTTGCCGGTTTTTGCCAGTTTTAGCATTATTATAGACCGGCCGGTAACTGGCCGATCCGGTCCGGGCAGAAAAAACTCGACCGACTCCATCTATGAGTCCGGGGATTTAGGCACAATTTAAACGAAACCTAAAACTAAATTTAACTTTGAATACATCATTTAAAATGACATTATTGGCGTTACAAAAACCATCATTGGCCTTACTTTACTATTTGTCTTGTCGTTTCAATACAACTAGTAGTAATTGGAAACTTACGTTTGCCGATGGTGAACTTGTGAGAACATTTGTATAGGCATTTAGTTTATAACTTCTTCTTCTTGTCAAGTTCGTTGTAGAAACATGCATCTACTGCAAAATTTGTAGCTCAGATATTGCTCTTCCTGAGAAAGAAACGCATGATTGATGTACAAAAGTTGATC
>OENM01000185.1:0-126675 GCA_900239745.1 Rotaria magnacalcarata
GCGACAACGTTGTAATACCCCCTGCTGAAACAGGCAAACTCAATACCAATAAGAATCTTGTCACAATTATAGCCCAAACAAATAAAGTTAAATACTCCAGTCTTGATGCAAATCTTACCTTCCCTTTTATACAAGTTGTAATAAAATTAATTGCCCCTAAAATTGAAGAGACCCCTGCAATATGCAGTCTAAAAATAGCTAAATCAATAGAGCCCCCAAAATGATAAACAGAATTAGACAAAGGAGGATACACAGTTCAACCTGTCCCTGGACCTAGCCCAACTAATAATCTTATACATATAAAAACCAAAGACACAGGAACCAATCAAAATCTTAAATTATTTAAACGAGGGAACGCTATATCTATAACATTTATTATTAATGGAAGCAACCAATTCCCAAAACCCCCNTAGCGACAACGTTGTAATACCCCCTGCTGAAACAGGCAAACTCAATACCAATAAGAATCTTGTCACAATTATAGCCCAAACAAATAAAGTTAAATACTCCAATCTTGATGCAAATCTTACCTTCCCTTTTATACAAGTTGTGATAAAATTAATTGCCCCTAAAATTGAAGAAACCCCTGCAATATGCAGTCTAAAAATGGCTAAATCAATAGAGCCCCCAAAATGATAAACAGAATTAGACAAAGGAGGGTACACGGTTCAACCTGTCCCTGGGCCTAGCCCAACTAATAATCTTATACATATAAAAACCAAAGACACAGGAACCAATCAAAATCTTAAATTATTTAAACGAGGGAACGCTATATCTATAACATTTATTATTAATGGAAGCAACCAATTCCCAAAACCCCCTACCGCTACTGGCATCACAAAGAAAAAAATTATTAGAAAAGCATGTGCTGTTACCATAGAATTGTAAATTTGATCATCTATAATAACTCTCCCAGCTATCCCCAACTCTGTTCGAATGATTAAACTAACTCTAGCCCCCAGAAATCCAGATCAAACACCAACAATAAAATGCAAAGTACCAATATCTTTATGATTCGTTGAAAAAATTCATCGCAACACAATTTCTTAAAACAATAACACACATTAACATAAACAAATTTATTATATAAATTAAAATTCTTAACTCTATTAATATGAACTTTGTAAAAACTAACCTAAAATAATGTATTAAAACTGAAACGTCAAAGGTAACTGAAAAAAATCTTAGCTTTATAGCAAAATCTAACCTTAGAGTAATATAAAACTTTATAAGAAATAGTAAAAAGGGAGGAATGACCAGAAGAAGAAAAACAGGAACAACTAATTCTATGTAAGAATCTAATTTTTTAATAAGGTAGATAATAATTATAATCACTCTTAAATATAATAACATTAGTAAAATATAATGGGACCCTAGGATACTTATCAAAATTATCCCAGTATTCGCAATAGAGGAATAAGTAATTAATAGCCATAAATCTCTCACTATCAACAAATTAATAACAACAAAAAAAAGTCTACTATAAGTCACCAAATAAATTAAATTCACCCTACAATTTAACGTTAGCCGCACTATTCAAAAAATTCTAATTTTTTGCAAACCTGAAATAGATAAATTACCTACAAATCTTACTTTCATTCTCACAACTACTACCCAATGAAAAAAAGGAAAAAGCCCAAGTTTAGCTATTAGAAACAAAGAAATAAACTTCTCCAATCTAAAGAAAATTACTATAAATGAAAATAATGACATTGCCCTTTGATAAGAAAAATAAACCACCAACCCTACATTATGTGTCTCCTGAACTAAAACCGTCAAAAAAAAAAATAGTAATCTTAGTTCTATTAAAAATCAAACTACATACACATTCGAAACTGATAAAGAAGAAAATAAGAGAAATAGATACATAATCAACGCTTGGGATAACTTTCCTTGGGTGACGATCAATTCTTTTCTAATCTTAAAAAGGGATAAAACTCTGGTTAGAAATCAGAAACAAACCCTTTTTTACACTCATTAGGCATATTCCTATTAGCCTAATATCTTTAAAATTCATTGCGCCCTATTCCCCCTCCCTTTTTTCTCAATTTCCCTCCAAAAAAGAAAACTTAAAGGGGGGAAAAGGAGGGGGGATAAAAATTGAAAACAGAGGCACTATTTTTTAGTGCTTTTTAGCCCCTTTTTCCCCCCCCCGAAAGATAAGACCCATGTATCAAAACTTTACATCTGAAAACTTCCTCCTAACCCCTCTTAACATTTTATTGAAGCTCCTCCTTAACATATTCTACGTTTTTTACAAGAATCGCATAGTGCCCCCCCCCATCAAAATTTCTAATAAAATTATTTAGCCTTCTAATAAGCTTATTTTTTAATTAAAGATTAACTGTGCATGTTATTTACTGCTTAATAAATAAATCCTTATTATAAGAGACAAAAGATCAATAAATATTAAAATACTGAAATTAATTATTAAAAATTAATTAATCTTAGTTTTAATAATATTACAGAAGAGTTTTCATTCTATAATATCATAATTATTAATCTTTTACCATTTAAAATATAAATAATCATTACTATTTATAATACCAAACCTTATATTAAAATCATTTTAAACATTTAGAGAAAGAATAAAGAAAAAGATAAGATATTACATAAAGTAATAATTTTCTATATTTTAAATTTATAATAAAAATATATTCACAAATCATAAACTTATCTTTAATCTTCATCTGTCAGGCATCTAAGTTTCATTTCAATACTTGAACGCCACAGACCAGACTATATAAGCTAAAACTCTTATCGAAAGCTGGACTCATTATTCGCGACCAATTCAATCATTATAAATAATATAGTCTTGCCAAAGTTTAACTTCCAGTGAAATTTTTTTTTTTTCGGGCCAAGGAGGATTAACAATGGGCACGCCAACTGTAATCTTCCCCTCGGTCGAACCTCTAAACTTAGCTATGGAGCATACACCTTCATAAAGCGAATTTTATCAAAAATGGAAATAAGCGTTAATAAACTAATAATTTCTATTCATTACTGTCTACAAGGACTAACGTTAACCTAATATAGACCTGTAAAGTAAGGCTTAACCAGTCTAATAGAAAATAATAAAATTATTTCTATAAGATCTTTATAAATCTAGAGATACGTAAAAAATTAACCAAGTTAATTTATTAAAAAAAAAATATATAGATAAAAATAAATAAAGGTAATCAAAACTATATTAAATAATAATATTCATAGTTTCTCAAAAATCAAAAGATCTTCATTGCATTTTTTTTTTTTTTTTTTATAGATAGAATTTTATCATTATTAATATTTTTTTTCTTCTTAATAAGTAATATTTTACCATTACTAACATCTTGTATCTCCGCATCTAAGGATGTTAGACGATCTTATTTTAACACTAATTTTTAAGGAAACAGGAATCTACAAACTCTATTTTTTAATGAACTTAAAAAATAATTTTTAAAATTTAAATTAAATTAATCTTTTGAAAAACGAAATAAAAAAAATGAATATTTTTACACTTTCTTTGATTCGATTTTTCTTTCTAATTTTAAACTTATTGGTTGGGTCCCCCTTACAAAGTTTTTGCAAACTCACAGTCACAAACACACAATGATGTTTGTGACTTAAACTTTGTAAGAGATATTTACCTTTAATTCTAAAAATAGGATAAGTTTTAACTTTACTAACTAAATTTTATACCCTTTGATGGGGGGGTCAATATATTCGTTTACTGATTTGTTAAGGGGGTGACACATTTAACATAACAATAGAAATCACAATTCTATTTAGACTGGGGGTGTGTCGAAACAAAGCTAAAGCTTTGTTTCTGGCGTGGAAAATCCTCTACTTCGGCCCTTTGACGCCTCACCCCCAGTCTATTCAACTCATCTTAATCTTCCAAATAGTCACTCTATCATTAAACTAACTGTTACTAAACTTAAAAAGACAACAATATTTACAACAAACCCTCTTGCCCATAGAACTATAGGCGTGATTGACAGGATAATTAACTCAAGATCTAAAATTAAAAAGATAATACAAAACATGAAAAAACGAAGCGNATATGATTTTAAATAATCAAAGTTTCAAATATTGCATATCTTACCGAACGGTTTCTTCTTCGATGGTGTTGTATTGTTTTGCATGAACACGTTTGAACAAAGCCCATTGACTGTTGAGCTGTTCATCAAGCATAGGTGCACAATAAGCACCGACGAAGAGGACACAAAGAGCAATGACTGCTTTCATTGTTGCTGATACTGATATTGTTGTTAGTCGACGAGATGTATTTTAATAGAAGTGAAGAAACTGCATTAGTTTATATAGGTGTTAAACGTTTCGCATGGTCATGATAATTTGGTAAGATAAGATTTTAAATTTGCCTTATCATAAGACTGACGCAAAGATTTCATTTGCATGCTATGATATGAAGGAAAAAAGTAGGGAACGCGACCATTTTGACAATAGTCTTACATCAATAGAGTATTATAAGAACAGGCGATGGTAAAGAGAACAGATGGTTACATTGCTTTCGTATTGTGCCGCGTAATGAATCAAGGCCGTGATTTATTTCATATGTGATACTTTGCCTCGCCGAATACAAATCTCTGCTAAGCTATTTATTTTTGCAAAAAGGTATTCAATGAGAACGAACATTTAGAAAACAAATACGATTAATAAATGTTTTGCATTAGGAGATATGAATTGTTACGATTTGTATCGAATTTGTTTTTGAGTAAAATACTCTTAAGGTCAGATTTTGTCGGATATACATCAATCGTATACGGGAATTCAAAATTCAACACCGGTTTTTCATGAACTTTCTAGTTCAGACGTCTGATAAGCTTCGAACTTAAAATTCAGTTGTACGTAGAAGATGCAGCGAGAGTGGTTAATACTGATGTTTTAAGAGCAGTTGAGTGCTATATGACTACCTTGTAAGAACATATATTATATATGGGTTTGAGCGGATAAAATGTGAGTATCAAAGAAATTCAATCCCTTACACACATTAGAACGAACTTTTCTCATGATATCTTGAATGAAATCTGGAAAAGATTTTCGGAACGTTTACTTTCTCTTCAGAATTACTTTTTAAAAGCTAGGACACAAATATAGGATGAATTCTCTACTGTTAATTTCAAGTATAATTATTAAAAAATCATATTTGCAATAGTTTTACTGTAGAAAGTCTACAATAAATAAAGAATTTCATTTATTTATTTTTGTGTCAGAAAAGTTTGTTTTTATAATTACGTAGTTTTGTTTTGTTAATCAGACTATCATTGTTGAAATAATTGATAACACGTGCAATTTGTATTTCGTATCTTATCTGGGTAAAGACTACTATTTGGGATGCAAAACATCAAATTTCTTACACTGATGATGTGCATTCTTTTCCATGCCGATGTTTAACTTCGATATTTTGTTAAGAAAATTGAAATTCGATTTAGAATGACTCTCGTAAGTCACAACTAATTATAAATGGATAACAGCATCAATTTATTTTGATTTTAATTAACTTTCATATAAACATAGATTATAAAACGTAATTTCAATAATCTATTTCTATTTGTTATTACCCTAATCGTCATTTATTCGAATTTTGAATTGAATAGAAATTCACTCATTTTGTTAACAATCTCTTTCACCTGCTGGTGATCGATATCGATTGTAGATAATTTCCATCGTGTCTTTGCCTTAATGGGCATATTGAATTTAATAAAATACAATTCGCTTTTTGTCTGCTACTACTACACGATATATTATCTTTGCATTCAGAGATCTAGTTTTACTTGTAAAATTATACAATGGAAAATTGATAAATAAAACCATCGATGTGATTCCTATCATATGTGTTTGCTGACAAAACGAGATTGAATTCGAAAACATGAAAATTCCATGAAGTATATCAACAGAGATGAATGTGTCATGCGGTGATGCATTTAACAATAACTTTCAGAAGTTCAGTACCTTACATATGATTGACGAAAGAGCAAAAAATCTTTATCTATACATTTATGAGGAAGGTCTGGTTATTATAGCAACAAAAATTATCAAGTTAACGGAGAATAAAAAATTGTTTTGTTGAATTCATCTAATAAAGGCAATATTTTTATCACATAAGAGTACATATGTAGACAGTGAAAGTTTATTTTTTATTTCAAATCTCCTAATTTCTATTCAATTTTCAAATAATCCTCCAACCTAAATTCACTTGAGTTTTACATATTTGTTGTTTCATGATATTATTTTGTTCAATAGAGTGTATTTAATTCATATTGGCTTCGGCTATGAGAACCATGATACTTTGTAATAGTTTTTTTGCTAATGAATCACGTTTATTTTGGTGGAAAGATGGGTTTTAAAAATTTTGAATTGCTAATCATAAATAACTATTGACCGTAAGTTTCACAAATGTGATTTCTTCTGTCGTAATGATATAATTATTTCAAACGTCAACTGACGGTTCTTATTAAAGTAAATCAAATTATGGTCAATTCACTAAATGATTGTATGCATTTTTCATATCTACTTAAAATTTCTTGAATTTATCTTTAACACCAGAGCAGCGTCGATATGATAGAATGAAATATATTTCCAAACATAAATCAACGACCTCATTCTCACTAAGTATAAAACACACGAACAAAATTTTAATCAAATTTTGAATTTCTTGTACCTAACGATAAATTAATTTAGTGTTTAATCAAATAGTTTAGTTACTATATCCGAATAAAATTCATTCAAAAATAAATCGAAATTTGAAATATTTTGTTATTGCTAGTAGTAATGATGAAACTGTTCTAATAAACAATAATCAATCGATTGAACAAATTCAAACTATGATTAAATAATCAATTGTTGCTAAACAAAATGATCTATTAGATGTAGTCAATGATAAAGCAATCTATCAGTCAAATATATTTACCAAACCTTATGACTACTTAACTTTTTTGTTTGTATCAAATAATAGTTACTGTAAATTGGGCATCGAATGTTGAGCATTCCAAATGAATCCTGTCGAAATTTTTGCGTTTATTAGCTATTTCAAAAATAAACACTTTCCAATCATTCTTCGACTTAAAAGAGAATGGAAAACATCCAAACACATATTGTATGTTCATCGTCTACTAACTCATACAACGTCACTAATCGATACTCATCCTTGTCAACTGATAGTAAGAGAAAAATTCAAATGTACTCTTTCTGATGAAAATTATTTGAATATTGATTATGTAGGAAAATTTGAAATAAAAGTATTCAGCGAAAAAGGTGAACGTGATTCGGCTTATGATTATCATGAAAATGCTATTTAAAATATTAATAAAAATAGAGTTACTATTACTTTATTACTATGTTAGTAACGATTTTCAGCGAACTTTAATTTGTTACTTTTGTTTTTGTGATACAGTTAAGAACTGTTCTCGTAATATGATTCCTATTTATTCTATGACAAATCTCAACAAAAACAAATATGAAAATTAAAAGCAGCAACAATAATTTTTGATTGATTGAAGGTACATTCTGACTTCAGAGGTCGCTGTTTTAAAAAATGATCATCAGTACATACGATATGATTGGTTTGTCATAATAAAATGTTGATAGTTCTAGAAGTATTTTCTGTCTAACGCGCAGCTAATGTGAATGTGGCGAAAGAAAATTTGAGATTAAGTAATTCTCTAAAAGTTACGATTATTTTCATTATTATTTCACAAGGATTCGATCTTATGTGTAAATATTGCACCATTGTTCGTTGTTTTATAAAAGTTTTTAATAACTATTCTAGATCAATAAGATTTGATAAAAATGACAACAACTGCGAATCGTCCAATATTTGCTGCATTATCTGCTGATGATGCTGAAAGTCAATTGACCGAAATGGAATCTCTTTGTATGAATTGTTATGCAAAAGGAAATACACGCCTATTACTAACACGCATTCCATATTATAAAGAAGTTATACTCAGTTCATTTGAATGTGATTCGTGTCATTTCAAAAATAATGATATTCAACCAGCACAACGTATCGAACCCTACGGAGTATTAATTAATGTTCAGATTCTTGATAGTAAAGATCTCAATCGACAAATTGTTAAATCATCCTACGGAACAATTCGAATAAAAGAATTAGATTTTGAACAAACTTCATCTGGTGAAAACGGACTTTTAACAACAATCGAAGGTATGCAAAGAAATATAAATAAAATTGAATTTAATAAAATATTATGTTCTAGGATTTTTTGATTCGATCACTGAAAATATAAATAAAACAATGAAACAAATCGAAGAAACAATAGATGAGCTTAATAAAAAATCAAAGGAAAGCTCTATTGATGATAATGATAAACAAACAATTTCTCAATTTGAACAACAAAAAGAAAAGTTATATGAATTTCTCAATCGTGTTGAATCATTGAGAAATTTATCACAAACATTTCATTTTGAGGTTGATGATCCAAGTGGTAATAGTTTTATTGAAAATCCAAAAGCACCATGTCGCGACGAACAAATGAAAATAAAAAAATATCGGCGAACCGTAGAACAGGACAAAAGTTTAGGAATGGAAGAAGAAATAAAAGAAGATGCATCTAAATTGGGAGAACCTGAAAATATAAAAGATGAAGTACTTAATTTTCAAACAAATTGTCCAAGTTGTGATTCAGCATGTGATACACATATGAAATTAACAGAAATTCCATATTTCAAAGAAGTTATTGTTATGGCAACATCATGCGATGTTTGTGGACATAAATCGAATGAAGTTAAATCTGGTACCGGTATTGCACCTCAAGGTATTCGGTATCGTTTGATTATGAATGATCCAATTGATTTAAATCGAGACATATTAGTTTCTGAAACATCATCGTTTTCTATACCTGATCTCGATTTTGAATTATCAGAATCAAGATCAATTGGTGGACGATTTACTACAGTTGAAGGAATACTTACAACACTAAAATCTGAATTAACAAATATGATTATGCCATTTAGTTGTGGAGATAGTCATGATCCAAAGAGTGATAAAAATTACGTGAAATTATTCGTTGATGATATTTCAGCTGTAATTGCTGGTGAAAAATTTGTCACAATCGTCTTAGATGATCCAGCTGGTAATTGTTATTTACAAAATATTTGTGCGCCTGAACCCGATCCACAATTAATTGTTGAACATTATCCACGTTCAGATGACCAAGATGATTTATTGGGAATAAAAGATATGAAACTGGAAAATTATGCAGCACATTCTTGAGAAATACTGAAAAGAAAAGAAAAACAAATCAGTAATTGTTTGAAATATACTTTTTTTGCCGGTAAAATAAATAAGTGTATGCTCGATACATTCTCTTGGAGATTTATTGAAAAAAATAAATAGCTATTTATTATAGTTGAATTCATTTGTAAATTCTTCTTTCAGTTTTATTTTGGACAGAAAATTTGTGATATTATCGAAGACTTTCAGATTTTGTCAATAATACTTCTGCTGTTACTTCAATTTTTTAACTATTTTACTATATGGTGGAACTTTGAATTCAAGTTGCACTTGAAATGATTGTTTCAAAAGCAAAGAACATCTACGAGACATTTTGATTCACAAATAGGATAAAAAATTACCCAATTCTCATTTATTTAGCGTGCCATGGTTCCTTTTAGAAAAAAATATTCACAGTATTATAGAAAAGGTGTTTCGTTATATTGGGATGTTATTTACTCAATGAGCTACATATGTATGATTAGTATTTTTATTCTAATCTCTTCATATAATATTTTAAACTTATCATCCTGATAAATCCAAAATAGTTAGCTCTCGAAAATACTAGAGGCCACTAGCAATTATGCTCATAATATTTAATCAATATAATTGGTTTTATGTTGCTCTAATCAGTTGAATAGATGATTTCATACTGACTGAATTCTTTCGAAATTATTAATATATTTATCTATTCGTACTCGACGCATTTTTATAGCTGAAACCAAATTTATCATAAACAATTTGCAAAGCTTTCTAATAAATGATCATAAAAAAATTTACTCTTTTATCAATCTTTATTTGTAGATTTTTATTTTCTCAATCTGATAAGAGGACGAAACGACTTTGACATATATATATATACATATATCCAAAGAAAAACTGTTCATCAAATAGAGCATAATAAAATGAGTAGGGAAACAAAAAAGAGCTTTCAAAACAAAAGTAAAAATTCAATGTAAATTAAAATATTTGTATCTGATTCTTATTTGAATACCTAGGCAACAAAACGAAAGATAGAAACATTGCAAAGTTGCCTCCATTCAAACAAGATTTGGTACATTCAAATGATGAGAAGAAAAAACAGGTTTCTTTGTTTAAAGAGATTTGAACTATATTTCATTCAAGCACATTTAGTTCGATCAAGAACAACCGAAATCTTTAGAAGAAATGATGCTTGATATCGAACGACGGCAAAATGCATTCGAACATGAACAAATCTCAGTGGTTGTATTCATAATAATTTGTTTCGTTTTCTTCTATTCGTTGACTATCTAATTTAGAACGAACAAGATCACTTCATATTAGAAACTGCAGATGGACAAGAAAAATCACGAAAAACATTTTATCGAGAATTTAAAAAAGTAAAAATAAAAACTAATCAGATATTGCACGTTATTTTTTCTTCTCAATAGGTTATCGATGCATCCGATATAATTATTGAAGTACTTGACGCTCGTGATCCACTGGGATGCCGTTGTTCACAAGTTGAAGAGGTTGTTTTAACGTCAGGAAAAAATAAAAAACTAATTTTACTACTCAATAAAATTGGTATATCGTATTCTGTTGTTTTTTTTTTCATTATTTAATTATTCAATTTTTTTTCCAATGATCCAATTAGATCTTATTCCACGTGATAATCTTGATAGATGGCTAAAATATCTACGTAATGAATTTCCGACTATTGCTTTTCGTTCGTCAACTCAAAATCAACGTGATCGATTAGTACGCATTGGTTTCTCTTTATGAAAGAAATGTATTTAACAATTATTCATCTAGGGCCATATTACAACATCAATAAAAGCTTGTGATGAATATCTAATTAAATCATCAAATAAATGCATTGGTGCATCAACACTAATGAATCTTCTTTCGAATTATTGTCGAAAAAATAATATTAAAACAAGTATTACTGTAGGAATCGTTGGTAAGAATTTTATCTCCAGTTGAAAATAAAATGAAAACTAAAAAAAAACTTATTTCTCTTCAACAAGGATTTCCTAATGTTGGAAAGAGTAGTGTCATTAATAGTCTTAAACGCACTCAAGTTTGCCAGAGTGGCTCGACTCCTGGTTTAACAAAGTAAAGAATAAAATCTTTTTAAGTAATATATTATATTCTTCTTTTTTCCCCTCATATAGACAGATGCAAACGGTTAAATTAGATAAATTAATTAAATTGTTTGATAGTCCCGGTATTGTTATGTCAAAAGACACAAACCCAGCTAGTCTTATTCTTCGTAATTGTGTTCGAGTAAGGGCAATAAATAGAAAAGTAACCATATTTTTCTTCTTTTCGTTTTTTCTAGATCGAAACTATTGATAATCCATTGCCAGCCATTGATTTATTACTCAATCGATGTAAAAAAGAACAAGTAAAATCTTTAGTGTTTCTAAGAATACGAACAGCATTTATTGTAATTCAAGAACATTGAATATGATCGGATTAAATTAAAAGTTTCACTTCTTCACTAATAATTTTCAGCTACATACAACCTATAATATGCACTGATTGACTCATAAGATATTTGATATTAATGCATTTTTCGATGAATTTCTCTCAGCAACCTCAGCAAGGTTTATTGTTGGTTTTTTTCGCTGTCAAATAGAACTCATCTGATTGAAAAAGCATATATAGGGGTAAATAGACCTGAAATCGAGACTTTTGTTACATTTATATAAACTATACATAATTTGTAGTAATTTGTATTTGAAACGCTGATCTAGGCTTTTGAATTACGATAGAGATGTGTCTATTGCTTGGTCTAGTAAGATAATTCTAGTAATTTTAGATGATACTTCAATATGATCTCACTGATTTTCAAGATGTGAATGATTTTTTGTTGAAAATGGCTGTTAAAATGGGTAGCTTGAAAAAAGGTGGTGTACCTGATATTCATAAAGCTGCACAGCGAGTACTTTCTGATTGGAATAATGGTAAATTAACTTATTTTACTGAACCACCTGAAC
This sequence comes from Rotaria magnacalcarata, assembly GCA_900239745.1. Taxonomy (NCBI): domain Eukaryota; kingdom Metazoa; phylum Rotifera; class Eurotatoria; order Philodinida; family Philodinidae; genus Rotaria; species Rotaria magnacalcarata. The sequence continues at coordinate 12,199 of OENM01000185.1, forward strand.
GATTAAATGAAATAATTAGTACTGAGCTTGTTACACAAATGAAAGAAGCATTTGATATTGATGCTTTATTAAATTATGAAGATGAGGATTTAAAAGATTTAGAAATTAATTCGCTTTCGGAAACAAATCAATCACCATTATTACTTCCAACACCAGCTGATCTCGAGATGAATGAAGAAGAAAACAAGCCTGAAAATGAAAATAGTATAGCAGAAGCTATGGATGAAGACAATGAAAATCCTCAATCGATAGTGAAACCTGTGAATGAAGTATTCAAATAAAAGTATTTTTATTTACTTAACGACTTAAGGGTTTTTCTATTGTATAAAGGTTCACTTTAACGTTCAAGCGAGGGATAAAACAAAACGATTATCGAAAAAGCAAATTGTTGATTTAGCAGATAAACAATATGATGATGAAATTCGACAATCAATTCATAGATCTAATCTAACTCGACAACATGATTTCAAAAAGATGAAAAAAACTCAAAAGAGATCAGGTATAATGTTTTGCGTTTTTTAATTTTATACTTCATTGTATTCGATTAGAAAAATCTATGGACAATCTGAGTGATGCACTCAATTCTATTGTTCGATTTTCATCACCAGCAACTATTAGTGATTGTTTTAATGATAAATAGTTTTCAAACAGTAGTGTTACATTTTAAATTTACTACTATTGTTATTTTATTTTATTTTAAATCGAAATAAAAGTTTTTTTTTGTGGCAATATAAAGAATCATGAAAAATTTTAAAATTTGATCGAAAAATAATGAAATTAAAATTTATATTGAATTCACACAATTCAATATGATTCATATGCATTTATTGTGTGCGTGTGTATATCGTCGTTGCAAATTTTAAATCGATATATTAATAGAAATTTTGTGCTTCTTCTTTTTAACGTCATTTTAGTATTACATGAATATTAAGAATATCGAAATACTTCAAGTAAGACGTGATGTGCGTCACAAAAATGGTGATCTCAAGCAACTCGTATATATTTACTTTTAAAATTATTTGAACCTTTCTAGAAATGCATTGTTGAACCAAACGAAGAAGAAGAATTTTGGGTTCTACGAGTATTTAAGAATATTAGTAAAAAAAATAGTGTGTTTTGATATAGAAAATAAAAAAACTAAGAGAAGTAGTAGAAAAGTTAATATAGAAATTTTCCAGTAAGGTAAACTCTAACTATAGGGTTTGAATAATTGCATTGTGGCATATGTGACATTAAATTGATTATAAAGACCTTTGATCGGATGCATTGAATATCTGTTCATTTTAAGAAAAATGCTTTCGCTTGTGAAACTATGGAAATTCACAAAATAAGAGAGTAGTCTAGTTTTGGTCTGTTTCTTCCTCTGTGCAATACGGTTCGACGATAGAAAAATCGGTTTTCTTCTCGTTTGAATAACATGTACACTAAAGAAAATTTATAAATCAACTCATATTTCTAAATCAGATAAGTGTAACAATTTTATAAATAAATAAATAATTATTTAATCCATTGTAAAGATTTACTTGATTTTTAACAAAATTTAAGCACTTGTTGAGCTGATCATCGCTTCGAATTAAGTGCTAAAATAAAAGTTTATAGCAATAACATACAGACAAGAAGGACAAATGAAATTGTTTTTATTTCCAAGCTTGTAATCGAAAACAAAGATAGGTAACTTCTCATGCATTACTGATAATCTTTGCAAAGTTAACAAAAACAAATGAACACTCATTTCAGTATGCTTATGATATCAACTATCGAATATAAAAACAAGAAATGAATAATAAAGAAAAGAAAATGATGTTTCTTCTCCATATATTCCAATACTGTCCAGGGTATTTATGCATAACAACATGTTTGGTTTGAAAAAGAAAAGAAACATTTATATGTGCGCATCTGATATTTGTTTAACACACGAAAATGACGACAAGGGACTTTTTTACTTATAACGATCTCTATGATGATAAACCTAAAATCTATCGTTATCAAGATAATCATAAATTATTATCCTTGTGGAGAACAAAACTTTTATCGATACCACATACAACCATCGCTTCGATTCCAACTACAAAAACTTTTAGTAAATTAGTCTCATCAACAACGATGCAATCTAGTAATAAATTGTATCAACTCGTACAACTTGTTCCATTTGATTATCTACATTGGTTTTTTATTGGACTTGCTATTTTATTAGCATTATTATTAATCATTATTTTTATTTGTTATTGTCATGCTTATTGTAGAAACGCCAACAAATCTCGAAAGTAAAATCAGATATTTTATTTTCTAGCGATTATAAAAAATTGATTTCATTAGTGAAACGAAACAACCATTGCCGAACTTTTATCGATATCGAAAATTTAAAGGATCATCTACTCGTACAAATAATATTTATGAAGCAACAGTGCCCTATACGTTTCCTTCTCCGAAACGTCCATGTCCATTAAATCCGAAAGAATATCTTAGCAATCAAACGCTTGGACAAGATCTTGATATTACAGATTCTCCACAAACGATACGTTTGAATATAAGTCGAACAAAATCACCAAGGTAAGCATGCAGTACATTTCTTGTCACCTAAATTTTTTTCGGACATTTGAAGCCCATGCATGAATATAGCATCTGATTTACTCAGCGAAATAAAAACTCGATTGAGTATTCGTTCGTCTGAAACATCAATCAAAACTGGTCAATCATGTGAAATACCAGTAAAAGTAGATTAAATTGTATTTAACTTTTTCATATGAAAACTACACATTTCACTTGATTCTTTTTAGCGTTCAAGTATGCATTTAAATGCTGATTCGAAACATGATGCAGTACTTATTGATATGAACTAGAATATTTTCATTTTATTCCATATTTGTTTGTATACGATAGATGAAAACATTATGACATCCTTTTTATGCACCGTTTCTTTTTATTTCATTAAAAAAAACAAATTAGCTAAACATAATGAAACTTTTACGAAAAAAAGCCATAGAAAACAAGAATCAATCACATTAATTTTTGCTCAATTCGCCATAACTTAACCGTACCATCATCAGAACATGATGCTATGAGGCCAGGTTCTTTTGGATTAAATGCTATTCGATTAACATCTTGTGAATGTGCATGCGCATTTGAAGCAATCAATGAAAAACTTGGCGGAACATCTCTTTGCTTTGATTCTTCTTCACGAAAAATACGTATACTATTATCACCGCTTGCTGTTGCGATCAAACCAGTTAGAGGACACCTTCAAAAACCATAGTAATAATAATAATAATAATGGTTTTGATATTTAAAAAGAAGAGATAAATACATTACCAATTCACATCATAAATAGGTTGTTTATGATAGCCACTAATTGAACATACACACTTCCATACTGGATAAACACCATTTGGTGAACGAATACCTTAATTATGATTTCAATCAAGACTTAAANTACAATTATTATTATTATTTCTATTAATCATTTTACCTTCTTGATTATTTTTTTCATAAGCATGCCATATTTTAACTGTTTTATCATCACTACATGAAACAAGTCGTTTTCCAGTAGCATCGAAATCGCAAGACCAAACTGTTGATGTATGTGAATCTTATTGGTTCGAAAGAAAGTGAAAGAACTTTAGTTCAGAAATATGATTCTATTCAATAGTGTTTATACCTAAACTGCATACACAAGACCAATCATCATTATCTTCAATAAACATTTTAATTGTATTATCATAACTACACGAGACTAAAACCTGACTGAATAAATAGTTTATATTGTCAATAAAATTTAGAAAGAAATGTTTACATCTTTTTGTGGGTGCCATTTTAGATGTTTAACATCTTGTGTATGTGTTGTTAGAACAGCAGCACAAGCAAAATCATTTTCTTCTTCATTATCTTCATAGAAACGGAAAAAAGAAGTATATTCATATTGGATAATATGATAAAGCAAAACAAAAAAGACATTAGTTTACATTCCCAAATCCAAACACTTTTATCTCGACCACATGTTGACAAATAAAGTCCGCTGCGTGAGAAAGCAACATCTTTAACTTCATTCTCATGACCTTCTAATGTTGTTTGTAAGACAAATTCTTGACCTTGTCGCTCCCAAATTGATACTTTAGCATCGAAACCAGCTGATGCAATACGATTACCACAATATGACCAAGCTACAGAACGAATCGATCGTGTATGACCATCACTGAGTGTACTTTTGCATACCCAATTTCGTTCTCCTGAATATATAAACAAAAACAATAAATTATCAATACTAAACTGATCTACTCAATAAATATCAATCATCATTTATTTTCTTTTGAATAATCATAACTAGGTTTTCTTTGAATCAATTAAATCAAAAGTAAATTTTATTAATGATCACCTTCACGCCCCCAAATTCTGATGATTTTGTCTGAACCACATGAAGCAAGTCTAAATAAAAAGTAATGAAAATCATTGTTTGTATAACACCCTTGTTGAACCATACAATGTGCCTGTTGGATTCCAAGCAACACACCATACTCGATCATCCGACGCTTCAAGCGTTTGCAATTCAATCAATTCTCCCATCATCATTTATCTAAGATGTTTTTCGAATTGTTTCTAATTTTAAAAACATAGATATAGATACAATATTGAATTTTATTAACTATCAAAACTAAGAAAACATTACAGACAAATATTAAATCAAAGCTCAGATAAAAAATGACTAATTATTGAATAAATCTTTGTAAAGCATTGCCTGAAATATTTCAGAAGTACAACAGAAAAAAAACAAAGGAAAACCAAGGAAACGAGAAAAAAACATGTTTTGCTTATGAATAAATGCATATAAAAATTACAAATATCAGAACTAAAATATTTCTATCACTCACGACAATCGAAAGCATGTTGACGACAATCAACTGCAGCAAAGACCAGACCATTTTCGCATATACATACGGAGTAGGATTGTGAACTACGAGCGGTTATTGGTCCTTTAGCACGATCAAAAAAACGTAATTTTTCAAAATAAATATGTTCATTTTGAAGACGAATCTAATAAAATTAAATATTAAAGTATGTTCAGTAATTTGTACTATTTACCGTATGTGCTTTTATAGTAATATCATTTCCAACGAAGTCAAGTGTTTGTCTAGCAGCTATATCAATATTACTGTTAGATGATAATATAAGTCGACCTTCATCTGCTGATAAACTAAATATGAAGAAAATATACAATATTTCCATTGATCTAAATGTTTATCTACGTTAGATTTTTATCGGAACTGATTGAATTTGTTATTAAATTTGGAAGTTCAAATCGTTTCTTGTCTAAAATACACTAGTTAATGTAAAAAGAATTAGTATTCAATAAATCATACCCGACATAATTGACAGATCATCAGTATATACTTGAATTTGTGATGAATCAATGGCGACAAGTTTTGAGCCAGTTCGATCATTTATTTGAAATTGGTCACAATTAGCGTGAATTCCATTTTGATCTAATTTTATAATAAAACAGAAGCAAAAGATAAACTTCTTTATTACGGACAATGCTTTTTGAAAAATAAAATTATTTTTTACCAATGGTTAATTTTGAATTTTTATTTTCTGATCCACTTTGAATATTCACACTTTTATCTGATTGAATACTTAACGACTATAGAAGAAAAATTATCAAAAATAAATATGTAAATCTATTTCGCTTTTCAAATGACATTCTCACTTGATCACCACTAGATATTTTGTTTGCAATAAATCCATCTTTAAATACAACTGGTGATCGAAATATGACATGACTTTTAAATATTGTAATAGGTCCAATACTTCCCTAAAAAATATTTATTTGAATTAATAAATAGAATTCTATAAATTTCAAAAAAACAAACCCAATGAAGACCCAAAGCAACTGACAACCAAAATGTTAAACATAAATTAATCAAAACAACTATTGTTAAAACAAACAATAGACAGTATAAACAACGTTTTCTCCATCCATATATTCCAACGGACATAGTTTTCGTTGTTCCAACATGATCTCTTTGTATATCATCCATCTCCCATCTGCAGAAGAAGAAAAAAAAAGTTACATGTCAAATATATTAAAGTGGTTTGTTTGTTGCTTGAAATCGCCAAAGTAATAGAAAAAAAAGAGAGAAGAAATTGAAGCAAATTGTTCAATAGACACACACTTACATGCAACATTAAATAAATATTAAAAAGAAAGGCGTTATATCCACCAGGGATATACATACATGTATATATATATATTAGATAGGATAAATGTACAAGAAGAGAAAAAAACGTTGAAATCGACAAATCACAGTAAAGGACAGGACATGATTCGAATAGAAATACATCGTTAAATCTGAACGAGAGAAATATTGAAAATGAACAGCACAATTCAAAGAAATGAAATACACAAACAATTTATTTTTAATATACAAAGATACATTTTCAATTTCAGCGAATCGGCTAAATCGTCCCCCCCCCNCCCCCCCCCATGCACACATATTTATTTATTTATATGATCTATCTCCTGCGAATTGTTCTACTGTTTTAATAGACATGTTCTCGTTGATTGTTGTTTGTCATTTTGTATGTTTTTTCTCTCTTTCTCTTTCTCTCTCTCAATGACCTACAACAATAACAGATCTACAGATACGCATATATAAACATAAATGACTAGAGAATACGCAATTAATAAGCAGAAGCACACAAAAAAAAAACTTTGGTAAAAAACATTAAGATGTGCTTGATGGCTCATTAAGTACAACAAGTCCCTGATTTTGAAGACAATGTAAACGTCGTTCGACTGCTTCACGATATTGTCGTAATATTGATCGATCACAATCGGTTGTTGCTTGTTGACTTAAACTATGAAACAAAACTTGCGCTTGAGTATATGGTCCAATACACTAGAAGGAAAAACAATAAAAATAAAATAAAAATAATATTACTAAGAAATAAATTATTTTCTTACTTCTTGAGCTTTACCAAAAAATTCTAAACTAGCCGCATTTAAACAAAGATCAATTGCATGCAAATAAAGTAATTTATCGGCCGTCAATGTAACAGCTTTCATTTCATCATGTGTTAATAATTCTTCTTGTGAACTTAATTGTTTACACATTATTAAACAATGTTTATATTTATTATTTAAATTACTAACAGCATCTCTATTGTAAGAAAAAGAAAGCAAAGCATTTTTAGAGAAATCTTGTTTTATTAAAAAATTTGTTTGTCAATCATTCAAAGAGAAATAGATTAGAATATATCATTACTATGTATGTAAATAAGATTAATCAGATTTAAACTGTCTCTTCGGAGAATTAAACACTTATCACATATCATATTACATATACATGAAATGCGATATACAGAGGACAAGAAAGAAGCTATTGAGAGTAGTTCTTTTTATTGCTCATGAAATTTAATCAAAATGTCATACTTTTCTAGTCATGTTAACATAAGCATTGTTGACTTAAATTCAACATAATAAATGCTAAAAATCACTTATGAATCAATGCTTGAAATGATGATAAAGCTACTGATCGAATTTAACTATGTTAAAGATGTACGCTATTACCGTAGTTGTATCTTACGACATAAACAGCGAGTAGACCACAAAACATAAGCGATATAAAGTAAATTTAGAACGAAAAAAAACTCGTGGTATCTACTGTAATAGTCCGTTCTAATATTCAAAACGTTGTAGAGAATGTGTGCTTGTCTCCTATTATGAGGCTTCGTAGCAGACCCTTAAAATATAGGACATGATGTCTACGTAATATGTGAATAACGGTGTAATTCACATATTACGTAGACATCATGTCCTATATTTTAAGGGTCTGCTACGAAGCCTGCCTATTATATGTATATCTATTACAATTTCTTACCTAACATTAGCTGTTGAATGTAATTTCCCGGATTTGAGCGTATCACTAGAACGATAAAAAAAGCATTACAATATGTAAGAAACAAAAAATCTTCAATGGTATAACTAAATTACCGAGCAAGACACATTGCTGAACTAAGAAAATGCATTGCTTTAACATAAAGTGTTAATTGTTCTGCACGTTTATATAAATTGTCCACATGACTAAGACGATCCATTTTAGGTCGTGGTAGATTATTATTACTGTTCTTATTATTTAAACTTAATGATTCTGTTAATAAACTTGTTCGTGAACTTGCCAAAGTTAATATATAATCGACTAATTGAAGAATAAATTCTAGCTTATTCAATGTATCGTGATGATCATTCTATAAAAATAAAAACATCATTTTTCTCTTTAGAAAAATAATACTATATTAATACATACATCCATCAATGCATCGTCTGTAATTTTTTGAGGTTCGAAATAACGGCCGTCAGGATTGGCATCACCAAATATAGAAGTAACACGTCGACGAAGTTGTCCGACTGCTGTTTGCTGATCATTATTCGTTGCAAAAAATACAGTATTATTTTCTTGTTCAAAGAATCGATCGTGTGGATCTGACAAAAAGTTTCGATGAAAATAATTTGAAACAAAAAAGTGAATGCTTACTATCTATATCAGTTAGTTTTTGTCGTGATTTAAGTGGAGTTGCATCAATAATCAGTTTCGAATTTTGTTGTTGAACAATACTGGAATTTGATGCTGATTGTTGAATGGTTCGTGATGGTGATGATGTAGCATCTTAAATTAAGACAACTTTGATTTTGAAAAATATTCAAATAAAAATAGCTACCTATTCGACGAGCTGATGGTACTAAACTAAATGGGTTTGCTGATGCATTTGTAGGATCGATCGTAAATCGTACAGCTGGTGGACTAATTGAATTAGCTAAATCCGAATTTGATGAAACAATACTTGCTTGACGTAGTCGATCTAATGATGTACGACGGTCTAATTAAAAAAGAAAGTAGCTAAAGATGCTTTTTGTGAAAATCGAAATTAGATATACCATCATATGGACTACTATTTGGGCTGGTAGCTGATGTAGCACCAACACTTTTCGTACGATCTCGAGATTCTTGCATTTTTTCATAATTATGAATTTGTGATGGAACTGGTATTGGTTGTGTAATACTGGAAGTTCGATTGTCGTTTACTGTAGCAGTATTTTCTATAGCCATTAATGCAAGATTATCTGGTCGTTGTGATGGCAGTTCTTTTGAGCATCTTTAATGCAGAGAAAATAACAAATTTTTTGTTTTTTTCATCCGTAAGATAACTTACAAAATGCCTTCCGATAATGTTCGATGTTGTTCTCTTATAAGACGTTTTTCTCTTGAAAGTTGCGCAAATGATGTATGACCACCTGAGAAAAGAAAAGAAAATTTTTCTATCTCATATAAATTATATTGTAATACTTTACCAATTGGAAGACTTTTTTCAATAGGAACATGCTCAGGTACAAGTACAAAATCATCTTGTTTTGTAGATACTGGTATACTTGGATTCGATGCATGTTTAACTATTGATCGATTTGTATTAATAGCTGGAACAAAATTATTTACAGAAGTTGGCGATGGTGAACGATGATTATTTGCTGTTGATTGTACTGTAGTGGGTAATATAGTTGGTATAAAATCTGGTTCATATTCAGGAATAGGATCAATCTGGCGGCTGAATTGCCGAGGCATTGTTAAATCCTTTTTGAGGATAATATAAAATATGTTCTTTTTTTCTAGGAAATATCTAGATGAAACTTACGAAATCTTGTACTTGAGATAAAATTCCTTCACGTAATGGCGATGAACTAATAATACTCATAGCTGATGTTTGTGCGCGACCTGATGATATTGGTATAGGTTGACCTATAACATATTATTTAAGTACAATTAAGATTGTAATTTGACTTCTGTTTTTTTTTCAAACATACTTTTCGCTAAAAATGGATGATCAAAAAAATCCTCATAGTCAATACGTTCTTTTGGATTTCTTTTTAAAATTCTAACAATTAAATCAGTTAGTTCGCGTGAAGTTGCTGGTGGAATTCTAAAAGTAGAAAGATTCAATTTTTTATATGTATATAGAAAACAAAATGTTGAAAGAATATTCAATTCAAACTTACGCTGGTAATAAATTAACATTTCTTTCATAGAATTGTTTAAGTGCTTGTGGTGTTTGTGCTTGAAATGGTGCTTTACCAGTCAAACATTGATACATAATTGTACCGATTGACCATAAATCAGCTTTACCATCATATTGTAATGATCGAATCACTTCGGGTGCCATATACATTGGCGAGCCACATAATGTTCCAGCCATAACGCCATCAGATAAAAATCTAGCAAAACCAAAGTCAGCTATTTTCAATATAATATCTTGTACACGTTGACTATTTTTGTCTGGATGTGACAAAAGAATGTTTTGTGGTTTCAAGTCACGATGAACCTTAACGATGTAATATAGATTTGTTTTTCATGAAACATGTAAATAAAACCAAATACTTACAACATTATGTTCATGACAGGCACGAATTGCAGCAGCTAATAAAAATGAATTTATTAAAATGAATTAAACAAACATGATTTCTTACCAATTTGTCGAAAGAAAATAGCAATTGTATCTTCACTAAGAGTTTGTCTTGATTGAAGATAATCGGCTAAATCTCCGCCATTGCAATACTAAATTCAATAGAAAAGCAACATTTATTAGTATATCAATCTAAATTTAAAAACAAAATTATTAACAAACCTCCATTACAAGATAAACATTATTTTGAGATTCCTGGTAGAAAAAAAAGTAGAAATCATCATCATACAATCAAATACGGGAAATAAATAGGAATTTAAAATATTACTTTGCAATCGAGTAATGCAACTAAATTTTCATGTTTCAGTTTAGTTAATTCCTAAAAAAGATAAAAATTTAACTAAAATACTAAAGTCTGTTTTCTTTTCTTGCTTTAAGAATTTTGATTTCTTTTTCCAATAAACTTTGTGATTTTGCTAATTGCTTTTTTGTTATCTGTTTAATAGCGACTTGCTGTTCAGGATTCTTTAGAAATAAAAAAAACAACAAAAAGATAGATATATACTAAAACTGATGTATTACGATCACATACACTTTTTGTACGACCAAGAAATACAATAGCAAAAGCACCATGTCCAATTAAATCCCGTTTGCTATATTGATAGTCACCAATCGTTTCCGGCATCTTTAAATTTTTATTTGTTCTTGTGTTAATAAATATATAGATATATGCTTAAATCATGTACAATAGTTAAAGATAATATGTCGTCTAAAGAAAACCAAATAGTTCTGGTTAAATTTATGGTGATTAGAGTCCTGTCGGTTAAGACTTTTCTTTGTACCCTAACCCTGCCCTATCGTAAAACTTCGTACGCTTGTCCTGCCCTGCCATAAGACGTTCTTACCCTAGCCCTACCCGGCCCTGCAGGGCAGGGTAGGATAGGGCAAGGTTGNCCTGCAGGACTCTAATGGTGATAAAATACAATAAGAACAAAAAAAATAATATTTCTACGGTTGAGTATTGAGTATAAAATGAGTCAAGAAAATGATGCAATCGTTGCTTTAGCGGTATATATGTATTCATTAGTTCAATATAATCATTTATATGAAACATATATGGGTCGCCTATTCTCTGCATAAAGTCAGGCGCACAATTATCAACAACCACAGTAATGATGTTGCTTATACGTCGTCTCATGTGCGTAGAATATCTCTAACACAACATAATCAGCCAGCAGCTGAGCGTATGCTTTATATGTAAAGAATCAGAAAGAAAAGTTGAGAAGAACGAGCAAAGAAAAAAACATCATCATGTGATGATGGGTTATATTCACATTTTTTTTCTTGTTCTTACTCCCCTTAGAACTCAACAACATTCAACTTGTAAAACAACCCTAACTTATTGCAGTCGTATATGAAAAGAGTTAGATGGTAACCGAGATATAGAATAGAAAAGAACACATCGATGATGTATTACATCTATACTTAAAAAAGTGCACTCTTATACATCGAACTCTGTATAGTTAGGGTTCTCAAGGCTAATAGTAATATATTAACATGATTTTTTTTACGGTATGCTTACTTATGATTGCTGTACAGTGTTTTGATAAATAAAATAAAGATAAATTATCGTACGATAATCAAATAGGTAAAAATTTACATAAACATCAATCATATTTTGAGAAAATTTTAAGCAAAAAATAACACACTGATTAGATGAAATCTTATTCATTTTTGAATTTAAAAAAAATAGAAATGCCAGTCGTTGTATAAATTAAATCATATCAATTTCGATAAGGTCACTAGTAGGCAGGCATCCATACATTTATATCGAACGATGTCCGCTTGCACAATAGCTTATTGGTTGTTTTCGCTGATCGTGCATTTCTTTGCTCTTTCTCTTTCCGATATGGTCACGTATCTAATGCGTGATTCGAACATACAAAAAACTGCTTTGTCAGATATTCTTTTTTTGTTAACATAGAGACCAAAGAATGTTCTGTTATGTTTTCTCTTTTACTTTTTCTCATCAAATCAGCTGATGTTTTATTTTTTTCTCGTAGATGTTTGTCTTCAAAAAGTGACTCAATCATGTTTTAGCAAGTTACTGAACGTCTCTGTATTAATTTAGAGAAAATAAATGTAAAAAAGCTTATCGATCACACTAGCAAGAAACAATATCCTGTCATGATCTTCATTGATTAATTCACATACCTTTTCATTGAATATGTACAATTTGTTAAATATATACATTTAAGGTTAAATTACTTTTTATTTTGAATTATCTAAAACTCAAGAACAAATTAATTTTTTTGTTTTCTTTTAAACAGATAATAAGACTTTTTTAAATAAAAAAGACAATAATCAACAAGCCCATAATTATAACAACAATGAATCGACTAATATAATAATAAACAATAAAGACGAAAACAAAGAAAGAGAAGAAAAGTTTTCATTTATGTTTGACCCATTTTGTCATTATTTTATATGAATTCAAACGAAAATTCCGACCCAAAGTAAAAGAAATAAACCGCCGTAGCCAAGAAAAAATGATGCCACACTACAATATAATAAGAAATCGATTATTGTTTACCGCTGAAAAATTCACATAGAACTTACAGAGCAATGAGAATTTCTTTTTTCCAATCTCGAGTGTATTTTGTACTCGTAACTTCATAAACAAAAAACCATGACATTAAAAATATACCAATACCTAAATAAATCAAAACACTTTTTGACTTTGTCTATTTATTTTAAATTCGTTTTAGTTACCTAGTAGAACTATGCTAAGTGTCGGAAACGCAGCTGGATTAACTGGGCTAACGTAACGGCTCATTTGGTCAACATTTAATCGTACCATTTTTGTTTTTTTTTCTATTATTAATTAAATTGAATCTGAAGAATAAAAGAGTTCGACTAGCATAATATAGGTATACTTTTGCTATTTTTTTTTCTACTTTTCTTTTTTTATTCATAGACTACCCTAAAAGATGAAAGCGATGAATGTTGCTCACGAAAATAAGGTTAGACTGGGCAAAACAAAACAAAAACACAAGTCACAATAAATCGTTATCTTTTCTTGACATTATTTTGATTTTTCTAAATATTGTTTAGCAAATGTGAGACCACTTTGAATATTTCCATTGAGTTCCTTTTTGGCTTTTTCAATTAATTTCTTTTCGAAATCAGAAAGTTTGCCAACACCCATGCTTCTTTCAACACCATTACGCTAAAAATGAATTTTGAAAAATAAATCAATAAATCAACAAAACAAAAAGAATGATAAGATAAACATACGCCAAAGAGAAGTGGTGTAGCAAAATAACTAAATTCTGTTTCTCGTGATGCTATATAACCACATTCAACAACACCTTCTTTACCACTTAAGGCTTCAAGAACAGCAAATGAAAATCTTGCACCAGCATGTGCCATTGATAATGTTGCACTGCCAGCACCAGCTTTAGCTTCAACAACTTCTGTTCCAGCATTTTGAATACGAGTTGTCAAACTTTCTAATTCTTGTTGAGAGAATGAAACTGGTGGTGATGTTTGTGAAAGTAATGGAATTATTGTATTTCCAGAATGACCACCAATGACAGGAATATTAACTTTTGCTGGATCAAGACCCTTTGCGTAGACAAGAATAATAAACGTATAATTATTAAGAAAAATCAACAAACTTTAGCTTCAGCAATGAATGTTGCTGCACGAACAACATCTAATGTTGTAACACCAACAACTTTTTTTTCATCATATACATTGTGTGCCTTCATAATTTCCGATGCAATAACAACTGTTGAATTAACTGGATTTGCAATAATAGCAATAATAGCTCGTGGACAATTTTTAGCACAAGCAGAAACAAGATCAGCAACGATTGTTGCATTTGTATTGAACAAATCATCTCGTGTCATACCTTAAACAAATAATTCATTGTTTTTCTTTTGTAACAACGATGAAATAGACTCGTCTTCTATTGTAAAATGAACCGAAGAAAATCTGAATACAATTGAAGCTCGATCTTACAAAATAACGAGCATTCTATTTTACCTGGTTTGCGTGGTACACCTGCTGGAATAACAACAAGATCCATTCCTTTTAATGCATCTGATAGTTCACTTTTACCAACATAAGCTCGGACTTTGGTACGTGTTTCAATATGACTAAGATCAGCACCAACACCTTTTGTATGCTGAATATCGTAGAGTGATAAATCACTGATCAAGGGACTTAATTTAAGTAATAAAGAAAGTGGTTGTCCAATACCACCACCAGCACCTAAAACGGCAACCTTTCTTTGCTAAAAGTAAAAAAAAAAACGAGAATAAAATAGGCGAAAAATAGAATATTTGTGAATAGCATACAGAACTTCCTGATGCACTAGCACTTGATGCATAACGAATAAGATTCGGGCTAATTTTTGAAATAAGAGAGCCAAGTAAAATTGGAGATTTGTTCATTTTTGTTTTCGTTTCTCTTGATTTTGTTCTCTTAGATGTTCTGAAAAATATAATAATGAGAATAAAAAACGTATCGCAATATTCTAAATAATAATGTAATCGAGATCACTCAGGTTTGTTTATTTACGTGTATGAGTTGGCTATTTCAGTTCAACCAATGATAGAAAATGCTATATTTAACCCATTGAAAATATATCAAGAATTGAAAAATTTTCTTTAGCATAAAATCATATAAAAAATTAAAAAAGCTTCGTTTTAAGGAAAATCAACATTTTAATATCGTTTCACAACACCATAGTAGAGACTAGAAAGCTATTTTTCATTGGTCCATCACATCGGTCAAACGCGCTGAATCGTGATTGGCGAAGAGGTGGTATATCATTGAAAAAAAGATCGTGTAAGCTCAATGTTGGTTGAAAGGATTAGAGTTAGATCGATCAATGAGCCTTTTTTTCTTCTCACATTTTATTTCTACATATTTCAATTAACATTGTAGATGAGATCACAAATGCATTTGTCTCTATTGTTTGTCATCATTGGTTTTATTGCTTCTACATATGGACTTTACAGTTCGACTGATGATGTTATTGAACTCAATCCATCTAATTTCGATCATCTTGTTATGCAAAGTTCTGATATATGGTTTGTAGAATTTTATGCACCTTGGTGTGGACGTAAGTATTTGAGTTTGTTGCTTATGTATATTTATAATCAATTCTTTATTGCTCATATTTAGATTGTCGAAATCTGGCACCCGAATGGAAACGTGCCGCAACAGCATTAAAAGGCATTGTTAAAATAGGTGCTGTCGATGCTGATTCACACAAATCTCTTGGTCAACAATATGGAGTGTCAGGCTTTCCAACAATAAAAATATTCGGAAATAATAAACGCTCACCAACAGATTATCAAGGTGGACGAACAACTGATGCTATCGTTGAGCAAGCTCTCAATCAATTAAGAACTATTGTCAATGAACGTTTGGGTAAACGTGGTGGCGGTAGTAGTGGGGGTGGTGGAAGTAGCGGTAGCGGAAATGAAGGAAAAGATACAATCGAATTGACAGATAGCAATTTTGATGTAGACANTTTTTTTTTCTAGTCAACGGTTATCGATTCGGAAGATATGTGGCTTGTTGAATTCAGTAAGTTTACAATCTAAAAATTGATCTTTCATGACATTGAATTTTCTTGTATCAACTCTTGCTTATGCTTACTAACAAACAAATCGAGCGTATAATTTCAAATTGAAATTTATCTCAATAATAGATCTATTACAATTGATATTTCAATTACATATGATTACTATGGTTCTCGTTGATTTATATTATTTAGCCTGCTACGTCGGATGCACACACATAATACATATTTTAAAAACAAATTAAAGGATACGATTAGTGAATGAAAATAGGGATGTCTCATAAATATTCCGTTACTATTAGTCTTTCTTTTTGAACTTGAATATTTATATGATTCTATATAATTGTTTCAAATGAAAATTTGCTCGATATTTTAACTTAAAACAAAATCTGTGAATAATTCTGTTTTTTTTTCTTATCATTTTAGTGGCTCCATGGTGTGGTCGTAAGTATTTCTTTTCGGAATAATTTCTTTTCGCTTTTACATACGTTTGTGTTTCATAGATTGCAAGAATTTAGCACCAGAATGGGCTCGTGCTGCTACAGAACTTAAAGGTAAAGTTAAGTTAGGTGTTGTAGATGCAACTGTTCATACACAATTGGCACAACGATATGGTGTGCAAGGTTTTCCAACAATAAAATTCTTTCCGGCTGGTAAAAAAGATGGCCAAGCTGATGACTACGATGGTGGACGATCATCAAATGTATGCTATCTATTTATACATGAAAAATTAAAAAACTATCGTTCTTATTTCCTATTCATTTCAATAGGATATTGTTGCTTGGGCATTGGATAAATCTCAGGCAAATGTTCCAGCACCAGACGTTCTTGAAATAACAACTCAAACTGTCTTAGATGATAGTTGTGCCGAAAAACAATTGTGTATAATATCATTTCTACCAAATATTCTTGATTGTCAATCAGAATGTCGTAATGAACACTTAACAATGTTAAAAAGTTTTGCTGAAAGTTACAAACGCAATCGTTGGGGTTGGCTTTGGGTTGAAGCATTTCGTCAACCAAAACTTGAAGAAACTGTTGGTATTGGAGGTTTTGGTTATCCAGCACAAGTTGCTATAAATGCACGCAAAGGAAAATATGTTGTATTGAAAGGTGCATTTAGTCAAACAGGTATCAGTGGATTCTTAAAAGAATTATCAGCTGGTCGTTTGACAAGTCCACTTGTACCATTGACCGGTGTTGCTGAAGGGAAACTACCAACTATTGTTGATAGTGAACCATGGGATGGTCAAGATGGAAAATTAGATTTTGTTGAAGATATTGATCTTAGTGATGTCAACTTGGATGATGAAGAGGATGATGGTAAAACAAAAAAAGTTGAATTATAATTTGTATAAATTATTGCAAAAAAAATGGAAATCGAATGAAAAATATATAGATCTCATCCAGACTCGTTAATTATAGCTTTGTTTTTATTTATGTTTGTTAAATGTGTATGTGAGCATGCTTAATAATTGTTATTTGGCTTTCTGTTCGTTTTTTTTCTTCTTTTTATTTATCAATCGTAGGTGAATAAAAGAAAACTGACAACATTACATTTATTTATGATTTATGGGACATTTCAGAATTAGTATAATTTGAATTGATAATGACGATACCTACATTCTTTTTTTTTATTGCTATTTCGAACTTTTTATTCTGTTCTGCTGACTAACAATGAGTGTACTTTGCCCCCATCCTGTATTTTTTTCTTTTCTTTCTCGTTCGTTTTTTAGCCATCTATGTTCTTTTTTTTGCTTCTCTGTTCTTTGCATTCGATAAATCAGACAACCTTCTTTCTATTACTTACTGTTTCGCAATCGTATTGCTTCTTGTTGCTGTTGTACTGTACGATAGAATTTCATACGATTGGATTAGAGAAAAATAATTTATAATCTTAGCATTTGAACATATATTAAACATGATTATTATGTAAAAAGTACGTGAGTCTTAATTACTGACAGTAATTAATTTTTTATTGTTCAATGTGTGCTTTTAATAAATAGTTTAGTATTGTTTTTCATTATGAAACAAAAAATAAATCTATAAGATAAACTCAATCCTGAGAGCTGCAGCTTTTCAACCGTTGTACTTGTTTTTTTTTCCTTTGTCGTACACTATCTGTAGTTAAGTGTCTGTATTTATACTTTTTTCTTTTCAATAGAAATGACGTAATTATTTTTTCAAAGAGAACAAAAAAAATATTAAGAGGCAAACTATTATATAAGCATGACAAGAAAAGCACGTGAATGCCTTGTTAGCATAAAGCGTACTATAATTGTGTACTCTGCGTTTTTTTTTCTGCTCTTTGGTCGATCGATTTATTATCGTATGAATAGTTGTTTAGATTGCATCGTAACATTGATATTCGTTATGATTAAAATAAATCATTTGTATTATTGATATTTTAGATCTGTCTTTAATTGTTAACATTACGAATAAACAGTGTAAACTTCATTATCTAGCCAATAATCAAGTATCCAGGTTAATATCTATTGATTATTATTTATTTTTTTCTTTCGTATTTTTTGGTTTTGAATAAGTAATCACGGGTAATAGTAGAAACCGAATCATTCATGAGCGTTTGTTATACATAGAATGTAAACCTATGATCAATTCTTTTGCGATTCATAATCAATATGTACGGCTATTTTGAATGAAATTTCTCAGCAGGAAGTTTGATGTACATAAATGCATTACCTTAAAGAGTATTATATAGAAACAAATAAGCTTGTTTCAACAACATCTATTATTAATACATATTTATTTAAACTTTGCTCTCTATTGTTCGGTGACTTCCATGAAAAATCATAACATGGGAGTGTTCTATTTACATGTGTTATCAAGATGTCTGACTGTGAGAAGAAGACAACTCAATTTCGTTTGGTACAATTTGCTCGTTAATGTTTCAGACATAGAGAAAACAATTTTTCCCTAGGATCTTATTTCTTTCATTGCAAGAGATGTGAAATAGTAGTCTATTCAATGGGACTGTTAGAGATCGTCGTGATGACCGCATAATATCAAAATATATGTGTATGAAGTATAGATTACTTTTCTGTTTTTCATGTTGAGAAGAAAAAAACAGTATTGTTTATCAATATTTCGAATTCTTTATGATCAATCAACTTTCTAATATTTATATACATCGAAGAAAATAATATGTCACTTAACGCTCAGAGTATTTGTACATATGTGTATGTGTATGGTGTTAATAGATATTTGTCCCAAGGTAAATGTACTTTTCATAAGTATGAAAATGATTTTTATCGTTTATACGCCCAACTGACTTTTTACTATTTCGTTTGCTAAAGTATACATTGCTATTGTGCTCTTTCCTATTCATCTGCGTCGGTATTTCTTTTCAAACATAACCGATCTCTTCCATATTGAATAGTTCAGTTGGTGATTGTGATCTGATTATTGGCTACAAGCGCATATAGCTGTTTATTTATGATATTCGTGTATTGACCTCAACGTAAAAACGAGAGAAAGAAAAAGAGAATTTTTTTTTCAATACGTAGTGGTTCGCTATACTGCTTCGATTGCTGCTGTTACAGCACTTCACACAGTCAGTATTCCAATCAAGAGAACGAAAAAAGAAAACGAGTAAAAGTAGTACTTGAATAAAATGCATTCTAAATGTCTTTGTCTATGATTAAACGAAATAAGTTAACAGTTGGTGTATCTAGGTAGAAATAAAGTACAACACAATTTTCTTTTTCTTTTTAGGTATTCAATTATCGATGTCCAAAGTTCTTTCAAAGTTTGTTTTCTGCTTTTTTCTTATTTCTTAATTTAATATTCATTTCATTTTTATTTTTCTAGATAAATTTATTTTAATTATGCAATCATTATCTCTTTATGCTCGATTGTTCGCACGTGTTATTAGTAGTACAGAAGCTGAGAATATTCTTTTTAATGGTTTATTACGTTTATCTTCATCGTCTGTTCATGTAACACAATCGTCCAATAGTCTTGCCATAACATGTCCATCGACAGCAATCAAACACGCTGTACATTTAATCACTGTATCATCTGGTTATTCAAGTCATGATAACAATGAACATGAATATATAACCCAAACAAAACGAAAAAATTCTCTAATAGAACAACAGTCAAATTCATCAAATGTGTATGGTGATGATGCTTTTTTTGTGACAAGACATCGTTTAGGAGATTTTCTCGGTATGCAAAATTTCAGAGAATAAAATTTGAATTCATTTTAAAATTTAAGGTGTTGCTGATGGTGTTGGTGGATGGCGTGAACATGGTATTGATCCATCATTATTTTCTCGTTCATTGATGGATGCCTGTAAATCGTTAATTGATAATAAACTCATTGATTTAAATCCGTTAACATTGAAAGAATTATTATCAAAAGGTTATAAAAAGCTATTAGAAGATAAACAATGTATTATTGGTAATGAAACTTATTTTTAAAAGCAGAAAAATAAACAAAATAATATAACAAATGTTTTTCTAATTTAGGCAGTAGTACAGCATGCATTGTCGCATTACATAATGAAGAAAGAATATTACATACAGCTAATTTGGGTGATAGTGGATTTGTAGTTATAAGAAGAAGCACAATTGTACATCGATCACAAGAACAGCAGCATTATTTCAATTCACCATTTCAATTAGCCATTCATCCAACCATTAAAGATCCACGTTTAATTGCTGATAGGTATGCTAAAATAAATAAAGAATATTTCATAAGTTTTCTTTTTATTCAATTAAATTCTACGTAGAGTGTATATTATCATAAGATTCATGTTTTTCTTATATTAGTAATGATCAATATTCGTAGGTAAATGTACCGAAGAAAAGAAAGAAAAAACTGTTTTCTCTTTCTTGTTTTGCATGACAAAAACATTGCTACGATTATGTTTATTTTTCATATAGAAAACTTGTACGACCAAATTCTTTGGGGCTATAATATAGGACCGGCATGTATTTTATATTCTCATTATACTAATGCAAAATAGCTTAAGTGAGAAATATCAAAGACACTAGTTTATTTTTCAGGTCTAAGCAATTGTCAAAGAAATGATTCATCTTATTTCAACATTTTGAATAGAATTTTTCTTCTTTTTCTTTTATTTTTGCCATTTTATTTTCTTGTTGGCCTTCTTGCTTTTCATTTTCATATTCCGTTTTCCCTCATTTAACATTATTATTAATTTAATTGGCAAATCATCTTGCTGTACATATCTATTATGTAAATATAGCACGTCTCCGTGCATTACTATTCATCTTAATAAGCTAAGGAACGTTGATATTTATTAGTTTTCAAAGTTATAACTTCATTAGTTCGATTCTTTTTCATGTTGATCATAGACTGGCTATAGTAAATCAATGAAAATACTTGTTCTCTACAGCTACAGTGAAAAGCATTTATCGTTCTATTTTGCTGTGCTGTCTCTACAGCAAGAAATGACTTCGAACCCACCTTGATATTTCAATTATCAGTTTTAAGCTCTTAAGAAAAAGATTGTAAATTGAACTACTCAGAATATGCACAAATATACTATTGTTATTCAAATTTTGACAAAGACTTTGTAATGTTTTATTACAGTCTAATACTAGCTGTTATTATCATTGCCTCTCGGTTATCGGTGCGAAGAAAATCTTTTAGGTGATATTTGCTAGAGAAATGTATCGAGTGATCTTTCGATATTATCGCCTGCTATTTGCCAGTGTCTAGAGACAGAAAGCATTGCGATAGATCTTGTTTTAAATATACACTTACTATATTCTTGAAAAATGTATGCAAGTTTCAAAAAAAGTTTTACAAGTCAAAAATTGTGCTTATTTCTTCTTTTATAGTCCCGACTTAGCATCAGTCACTTCATTTCATGTCGAAGAAAATGATTTTATTGTTATTGCAACAGATGGTCTATGGGATAATTTACCTGACACTACAATACTTGAAGAAATAAAACAAATTAAAGTAAGTTAACTTTAAACATGAACTATTGTGTCTGGCGATTTTATTTGTTTCGTTACATTTTTACGCTGTGATGACATTTCAATAAGTGACAAACGATCTTGCTCATAATCATTATCATTAAAAATACTTGAGGAGCCATTATCGTAATCTGATCCTGCCATAGAAGTATCAGTACTTTGTTTGCGTCGTAGTTTTGAAGGATTTGAAATATCTTTAACAAGAAAAAAATGGAAATTGATAGAAATTAATTAATTCATATTAAATAGAAAATAATTTAATAAATTACCTTTGGGCTCTGAATATGCTTTGGATGAGGATTCAGCATCGATATCTTTCATGGGTATATCACCAAATGGTGAAATAATAACAGTGCTGGATTCTGATTTAAATAATGTTGATGTATTTGCATATTCATTGTCAATTGATATTTGATCATGCATTATAGTTTGTCTTCGTTTCGCATAGGATTTTGTTAAGTTTATTTTACATTTTTGTACGAGACCAAGTAGAGTACACGAGAATAGTATAAAAAATACAAGTCCAAGCATTGGAGCTGCACCGACAAATGCAGCAAACATCCATTTTGGAATGTGTATATTCATAATATAACAAAATATGTCGACACTTACACTTGCGTCCTTTTTATGCTTATGTTATAGTTACTAAAACGAAGCGTTTAGATATATGATTTACACGAAGTTGATCGATCGTTATTTGGGTACACGAAGAAAAGACACAAGAAGCATTATATACAAAGTGTTTGACATTCATTCATCATATTCCTCTGTGTTAGATCTCGCTGTAAGACTGAAGCAGACACCACTAGGCAGACTATTCTATCCCGGCTGTTCTTGTATATACTATCGTGCTGTTTCCGATTGCAGTTGATTGACACGCGAGAAATGTTACTAGCAGAAGACGCCGTTTTTGTCAGAATGTTGTAAACAGAATTTGATTAGGCAGGGGGGATGATGCCAAAGAACAAGGGAAGAAAAAAAGAGAAAGGGAGCCGATGAGTAAGCAATCTCTTGAGAATAGAATATAGAATATTAATATATATTTTGAATTATTATTGCTTTTTGTTTTCAGGAACCAACATTGGATAATTTACAGAGAGCAGCACATAAGTTAGCCAAACGTGCACTAAAAAATGGTTACGATCCAAATTTTTATTCACCATTTGCTCGAAGTGCTAAAAGATCATTGGGAATTAATATTTGTGGTAAGAAAAACGAATTAGTTTTCTTTTGTTGTTCTTTGCTCTAGATCAAGAATAAGTTTCTATCATAAGATAGATATAAAAAAAGATTCCATTTATATTTTTAATTATAAGCTGATGAGATAGTCTGCTCTATATTACAAACAGATGACAATATCAATGTAAACAATATATTATCTATTTTGACAAGCAAATGTTTCTTTAATCATATTTGATATAATGTGCATAGCGAAAAATATACCCAAATTCTATAGTAGCCGTATGAAGACGATTTGTATTTTTGGAGATTGTTTTCTAGTTGCAAAAATTTGTCATCATAGATATATTTGAAAAAAAGTAGAATTTGATTGAAAAGTATTCAATCTTGAAGTGATTTTCTTTTGCTTTGTTTCGTATTGAATTGACGTATAGAAAATTCTTTTCTATCAATTTTTACGCAACCTTGTCGGTTCAATGACACATTTAAGGAAGGCTTAAATAGGTTTTATTTAATCGTGAAATTTTTCAGTTATAATAATTAAGATATCCAAGCATTTTATCAGCGAAACAGATCACACACACATTAGCATATAAATAAATAAAACGGTTATGATTAAAAGACACAACTGACTAGACAATAGTGTAAAAACACTAAATATATATGTTTGCGATTAGTAAAGTAATTAATCAACGTATGAAATCCTAATTCTGTTGATAGAATAGAGAATGAATTTAAATTAAACAATCTCATGTTCATATTTATTCATTTTTTTATAATTTCGTATTATATCTTCTCTTTTTTGTCTTGTTTATTTAGGTGGTAAACCCGATGACGTAACTGTATTACTTGCTGTTGTTAAATCGACATTTGTATGATGATGTATATATAAATAAAGATTTGATTTATGTACGACGAATACTAAACGTGGTGCTCTATGATACATACACTTTTTTCTGTTCTTTTTGTGTCTATGTCTAAATCTAGTCTTGCGTAAAACATCCAATAGTTCTTAGCCATTCGTAACTAGACCTGTTATCTAGCATATAGATACGTTTAGAATTCCAGCTTTACATATATTATACAATCGTTGTATAATTTAATTTCTTGCCAAACGATAAAGAAAAATCATGTCTGATTTTCTTTGTTCTTCTCGTTTCTTTTTTATTGTTGCCCTGTCGTTTTTTTTCTTCTCTCATGCAAATTTTCCGATGCGTACTATGTATGTAGTTTCGGCGATCGCTGGATGTTATTTATTCTAGTTCTTTTATTCTCAAGAGTTTTTCTTTTTTTCTCTTTAATTAAAAAAACAACAAAGTTTCGAATAAATACATAATACAGAAAGAGACGTCGACGAAAAAACTGAATTAAAACTAAAACGTTATTTATAGATATGTGGGACATCACGAAAGAATCTATTAGTCAGTGTGCATTGACACTTGGACAATTCGATAGTGAAACTGTTAATTTACTCGTAAGTTTATTTCATCATCAAAATGCTTCGCAATTGGTTTTTTTATCAAATAATTTAAAAGAGAAATTCGAAAACTTGTTGACAACTAAAATAGATAATGATGGGAAAAACAATGATACACCATTAACAAGAATTGAATTAGCAATAATGATTCATTTTAAAGAAAAATATTTATCTGAATCGATGGTAGATTATGATAACAATCAATTGAAATCGAATATAGTATTTTCGATAGATGATGAACTAAATTTAGCATATTGTTTTTTATTAGCACAAATCGATGATCGTTTATCACACGAGAAACTGAATGAAATAAAGTTTTTATTGAATATTCGACAACCGGTTGAGAGTTTATTTGATGTTTATAGAAATTTAGGAACAAAATTTCCGAGATTTTTTTCATTATTAATTGAAACTAATTATTTTGCACAAAAATTGGTTGTTGTTGATCAAATTGTACGAAATTTTCAATCATTCGTTAAAAGATATGAAGATTTTGTAGTCACATTTGAAAAACACTATAAATTACTATCAGATACTGGAAATAATAATATACAAACTGATGCTATAATGAATCAAAATGATCCTCATGAAGTTTCATCATTTATGATGAAACTTAAATCCTCTAATTATGAAAATATAAAACCGTTAGGTAAACATTAGTTTTGTTTTAAATCTAACCAAAAAAAAAGACGACATCATTTTTCACAATAATTTCAGTCACATCACCGCCCGTAGAGAAAGCTCAAAACGTGTCTGTGTCTCATCGTACTGTTGATCAACCCGCAACATCACTATCATTGAACGTACCTAGAAAAGGTTTATGCGTTATAATTAATATTAGACAATTTATTTCATCTGATTCTGTTAATACACCTAATCGAGCAGGATCAGATAAAGATGTTGATCTGATTAAAATAATTTTTAATAAATTAAATTTTACAATATTAGAATGTAAAATTGATTTCAAAAAAGATGATCTTGATAGAGCATTAAATTATATCGATGATCAAAGTATATTTGGAGAATTTGATTGTCTTGTTATGTTTATTATGTCTCATGGGTAAGGTTATTTTTTAGTGGTACTCTTAAAGTCTTGACTATTGGTCATCGAGCATTTGCTTTCCTCTTTAGACTTTTACATTCATTTTTTACAGCTGATTCAAAAGAAGTCATTATACGCGATATTGTAAAACGATATGGTGATTCATCAGTAGCAACTATTTGGACTGGAAAAACTCGTCTATTTTTTATTCAAGCATGCCGATCATTATGGCCACAAAATATGCAATCTAACAAACGTGAAGGTGTACAGCAGAATGATTTATCACCAAAAATGCTTGTTGCTTATTCTTGTAGCGCAAATGAAGCATCAAAACGAAGTCCAAACACAGGATCGTCTTATATTCAAGTGCTTTGTATAATGTTATTACGATATGGTCATTAGTATGTATTCTAATCATAGAAGTTCGTTTTTACTTATTTTTTTTAATCAATTATTTGATTAATTTACTTATTAGTTTGGAAATTCAAACTATTCTCCACTGGACTAGAAAATTTATCATTAAACGTGACGAATATTCAAGTGAACGGAGTGGGAAATCCTTGGATAGTCAACAGCCCGAATATATCGAAAACGAATTCAGTACAAATTTTCGCTTCTCGGTTCATTCTTTATATGATACTTACAGTTTATGGACCTTTGATAAACAATTAGCTTTGAAAATTCCTTTACAAATTTGGAAAGAGATTTATGATTTGGTATTCAAGTCTCCTATAGTAGATCATTAACACTATTAATATTTTTATATCTAGATGATTCACTTTTTACTTTTACATAAATAATTTGTATTTTTCATAATAATTATATTAAGACATGTGTGTATCTGGTTTTTATGTTTGTTGTTTGCATTTTATTCGATTCTTTTTTTTTAAATCAAGTCGATAATATAATCTGAAAGATAAAAACCAATACTTCGATTATCATAGTAATTAAAATGAAACAGAAGAATAGTTTGAATTAGTTCGACCAAAGAACGAATATCATTTCGAAAAAGAAATACCAAACCAATTGGTATAAAATTTTCAAAGTGCATTTTATGTTTCGTCAAATGCTCTATATTGATAGAGAAGTAAAATTAGTACTGTTACATCGGTAGCATTAAATATAATAGTAGTGACTTTTTGACAACTTCACTCCTAAAACTACTTTTAAATCAATTTCAATCATTATATTTAATGATCATTACAAGATATTTAGAAAGAACTTGTTCTATCCTAAAAGAGGAGAATTCAGCATCGTACAATTCATCATTAAGTTCATTCAAAAACAAATCAAATTCTTCTCTTATTTTTTATAATAATCAGTTATAGTATTTCTCATTACTTTCGCGTACAAAGGAAATACTCATAACAAAGTCAAAACTCGGCCAAATAAGTCCATGAGCAAATGAATGAAAGAAGACAGACACTCCAGGACAGTGTCTCTTTTAGAAGAAAAAAATAATGCTCCGCTTAGAAATCAAATTTACAATTCAGCACAACTTTCAATTGTACATCTACTCATTATGTACAGTTATATTTGATAAGTGTAATGTTCGTCAAATTTGAGATAAGTCAATAAATTTGTTCTCAACTAAATTGTTGATTGAATTGTTTAAATCTGTGATATACGAATAAAAACACAAGATTGATATTGACATTAGTTAATCTGTCTCGTTTTCATAACGGTTTCTTTGGGTCTATTCAGTTAAAAGAAAACAAAAAAAAACTGTTTCGGTTTATTCACGTGCAGGTGACGAAATTCAGGAAATAACTACATAAAACGAACAAAAGCAAAGAAATAGCAGTTAATAAAAATTATTTGTTTATTTTTTGTTTTGTGCAATAGAACAATAATTAGTATTGACGATATCGTCGCCATTCAAGAAGGTTGTCATCAAACTACAATAAAGTTAAATAAGAAATAGACTTCTATAATGTTAACACAAAAGAAAAATCACCTGTTTTGGTTTTTCTGGTTTTCGCCATTCATACGGAGTTCTTTGATTATAATTATTAAATGATGGTTGTTTAAAATTGGCTAAATGAAAATTCATTGATGGTACTCTTTTCTGAATTAATGATGAATCAATACGTTTATGTCGTCTTGTTAATGGTTTATAATAAGAACGTGTTCCATTACAATTTGATCCATCGAACCGATCCGTACAACCTTGTTTTGCATCATTAAATATTGTACCAGGTGGACATAAAAATATATTATCTCGATTACCAATACATACATGATAGATATTGCACCAATCCAAATCAGCAAACATGTTTTGCTGATCCTTATTTATACAATCAAAACGTGTTCTAAACTCATAAAGAGGAGGCAAAAAAAATATGCTTATTAAATTGTTTTTCTTTATATATTACGGAAATTGTCCGGTTGCATCGACACCTTCGAATAATATTGATGCGTGTTCAGCTTTTGGTTTCGAACGTAGAAAACTGCGAGGTGTCAAGCATAATGTACCTTTTGTTTCATCATTACTGTCGGCTTGATAATCACATTCTTTTTTCTTTTCATTAAAAACAAGACCAGCTTTTCAACAAGAAAAAACAATTATCTACTGACATAGGGAAAAATTCTACATACGACTACATTCCATAGTGACTCCGACACCTTGTTCATTACATTGTAAATAAAGATCACAATAGCGTTGATGTTCATATAGACCAGAACCTTTACTTATACAAAATTCTGAACGTAAATTCGATAATATATCAGTTTCAGCTAATTTTTCGACAAAAAACCTATTGACAGAGCGGGAAAAAAACAATATTCGACTTGCAACGTATTTTATTTTGCATTTTCATCTTACACGGTTTTTCCATTGCAATCTGCTCCATCCGGTGATCGCTCCTTAGACCAATCGCATCTGCCTATTGTTTCAGTTTCTTGACGCCAGACCTATGATTAATTAAGTAAGTAAATCAGTAAATTTTTCTATTAACTATGCTCCTCTAACGAAAAAAAGTCCTCACATGTGACACACCAATCTAACTAATAGTCGTTTTTTCTTGTATTACCAGCTAATTTACATTCTATATTTTTAATCTTCTCTCTTTCTATACTCATAGAGTAGATTGACTCTTTCATTTATAACTTTACTTTCTCATCATCATCATCATCATCATCAGATACTATTTTGAGACTACATCACTCACATATTAGACTAAGACAATTTAGAAATTCTATGACTTCAAATCGAAATTAATAAACAAATTTAATTATTGCTGAAGATCTAACTTTCTAAATCATCTAGGACGTTCAACATTATTATATCTATATTATGATGCAAAATCAAAGAAATATTTGTAGAAATAAACGAAAGATTCCACAACATCATGTACTAATGAACTCAACCTAACAACCGATGAATTTTATGATAGTGTTTTTAGCTTAAAAAGAACTTGTTCTTTTCTTTTGACGCATGTAGTCTCAATTTCAGAATTCTATCAAAATGCCTATATTGTATGTCAATTTGACAGAATTTTATAAAAACAATGGCGAGATTGTAATTTAACTTACTAAACCTCTTGTACAATATTGAATTGTATCAAAACCACCATGACAATTATGATAAACATTACAATAGTATGAATCAGCATAATCACCATTTTGTTTTACCATGCAAAATTTAGTTGAACGTCCTCGAGTATTATTTGAACCTGGACGTACTTCGTCGTCAAGACCTTCAGTATCTATACTCAAAAATTTCTCCGTGTAATAAGATTAAAATGAAAACAAAACAAACCAATTAATTTTTCTCGACCTTTACAATCAACTTTATCTTCCCAATCGCATTCTTTTGTTTCTTCATTGAACATAAGTCTATTTGGACATCGTTTTGGATAGTCCATGGCTGCTTGACATTGATGAAATATATTACAAAATCTTATATCTGGATAGTTTCCATCGGGCTATTTAGAATTAAAATAAATACGAGACTCAATAGTTATGTGATATATATATCACGAATAGAACACATACTAAACGTTTACAAAAGTTTTCTTTGATACCTTCCCACATATAATCCGGTTTACCATGACAATCAACATTGATAGCCCAATCGCATTCATTTTTATCTGGTGAATATCTTAAATTGTTTTGACATGTAAATACAACATCTTTTCCATTTTGACATATATAATAACGATTGCAATATTGTTCATGAGGAAAGTTTCCGTTTGGCTAGTGAAAAAAATACATTATTTTTTTCAAACAATTTCATTTAAGTTATTCTCTGGTTTTTTCTTTACTTTATCTGTACAAAATCCATTATTAGCTTCACTTTCAAGTAGTATGTTTCCACCTTTACAAATTGTTGATTCAGGCCAATCACAACGCTTTAATGTTTCATTAAAAACTAAACGTTCAGGACAACGTAATTTAACATCAATATCAGCCATACACTGATGATAAACATTACAATCTATATTAAATGAAAATTAAAGTAAAGATAAAACAAAATTATGTTTTAATAAAATTTACAAATTGGATCAATATAAAATCCGTCGATTTTTTCCATACAAAATAAACTTGACTCCATCGACAGTGCAACAAGTGTACGTCCTGTACAACGAACATTATTTGACCATTCACATTTTTGTTGTTCATTGTCCCAAAATAATTGATGTGGACATTGACGCATATTATCAGCACCCGATTCACATACGTGATAAACATTACAATATTCTTCATGTGAATAGGATCTATTTGATTAAATAACAAAATAAAAACTCTAGTATTACATGCGCATACTTTCAAGGATTTTCGTCAAAATCAAAACATTGAAATCGATTGTAAAATAAATAGGAAATTTAGAAAGTGATCATCGAAATTTTGTTTCGATATTGTTTTCGAATCGTCACTACTCGAAATGTTTCAAATATTGCATTCAATAAACGAATCGATTTTCAATAAACGTTTGAAAAAAATTATAATTCTCCTACAATTATAATAAGCTGGGCTTTCTAGACAATCTATTAATATCATTTTTGTGACACTCATATTACAAGTTTTATATTTTCTTTTGAGAACAACAGGATCATATAAAAATAAATTATTGATTTAAAGGCGTGAACGATGAAAAACAAAGCTAATAATTATCTATAGACTAAGAGTCTTATAGATCCTGTGAGCACTTGATTTGTTTGAAATCGTTATTAGAAATGAATTTATCTATCAAATTCATCGTCCTAATTCAATTGAATGAATTAGTTTTTATTCGAATTTGTTTATAAAATCTTATCATTACGGAAATGTATGGATAAAATATCAAAATAACAATAATAATATTCTCGGCATTCGCCTACTCTGATTTTTTTTATTTAATTTTATCGTCTTACCCATCATTTCGTCCTGTACAAAACGTTGAATTAAATTTATTTTCATGAGGCAACATTTTTTTTGGCGAACCACAGCGTACGAACGATTCCCAACCACATTCTTTTTTTCTATCATCCCACTGTAATTCGCCAGTACATCGTACAATATGATCAGTACCACCAATGCAATGATGAAAAGCATTACAATATGTTTCAGAACTATAACGACCATCTTGTCGATTTGTACAAAATGATGTTTTACCTTGAACAACAGGCATAGTTTTACCAGTACAATTCACATTGGTTGTCCTTTGAAAGAAGAGCGGGAAAAAACAAAATATTGATAAGAGTCAACAATACAAATAAGTTCGATGATAATGATAACATTGACCTACTTACCAATCACACATTTTCTTTCTTTCATTCCAAGCTAATTGATTAGGACAATGTTCAATATAATCAATACCAGCTAGGCAATGATGATATACATTACAATATAACGGATCTTCATAATAACCATCAGCACCCAAAACACACTCTAAAGTTCCATTAACTATATTTGCTTGCGGTCGTACTGAAGATGTTGATGGAGTTGTTCTTCGAGTAGTACTAGTTGTAGTTGTTGTGCTTGTTGTTGTTGTTGTTGTTGTTGTCGTGGTGGTGGTGGTGGTGGTGATGGTAGTAGTAGTAGTGGTTGTTGTTGTTGTTGTTCTCATGGTGAAAAGTATTTTACTGTCACTATTTATACTATTCTCAGCATCGAAAAAAGCTGATAACCGTTTTCCACAATTAACACGTGAAGAAATTTCACAATCACGAGATACTTCGGAGAAAAGATAACCTTCTGGACACAGGGATGGTTCAGGTAAGCCGGATTGTGTACATGTAAAATACATATTACATAGTCGTTGATCGGGAAAACGAATACCAGATACACCTGATGGACAAGTAAAACCAATTTGTGCAAGTAATGATTGAATGTTGGGATTGATTAACGGTGGTGGTACTGATGGTGATATGGGTTTTACCGGTATAAAAGGTCCGGGTCGAAATTCATTTAGATTATGAATCAATCGATCATTAGCAGCTGTTTTTATTGCTATTGGTCTTTGAGGATACGGTGCTTGTGTATTGGGTAACTTAAAAAATATATTCGGTGGAAATGGTCGTCGAACTTTTGTTGTTAATTCTGTTGTTGTAGCTAAACGCAATTAAATTATAGAAAAGAAAGAACATTATTAATTGAAAATAAAAGATCCACTGACAAGTTGTCGTTGTAGTAGTCGTCGTCGTCGTCGTCGTTGTTGTTGTTGTTGTTGTTGTTGTTGTTGATGATGATGTTTCTATCGGAATATTATTTATAAATTGTGAAGGATCTCGGTAATAATTCATATTTTGATGCCATAAATGATCAGGTATTGGATATGGTCCTGGACCAGGTAAACCAGCTTGTGCAGCTGCTTCAGCAAGAATAACTGGATCGGGTAATGCTGGTTGAATAAATTGACTTTGATTAAAATTAAAAAGTGAAAGATTTTTTTGTAATTGCGACCATAAATTCGGTGGAAGTAAATGAATCAGTGATTGCATAGTTCTTCTATCTGCTAAATGTTGTGCCGCTTCTTCAGCTGTTGTATTGTAGATCTCATATTGTTTATCATCAATTAAATTTTTACCTTGCGGATACGTGTGATTGAAGAGATCAACGATTAAATCACTATTATTTCTAACAAAATTTTCTATTGTAGTAGTGTCATTAAAAATAGTCTCAGTTGTTTCATTCATTTGTTCATACATTGATATAGATTCATTTTCTATTGAGTAACTCAATGTTGACCAAAGAGTATTATTATCACTAGAAAATGAATTTCGTTCATTTGAAGTAGATGTTTCATTATTGAATGAAGTAGTATCAAATGATAACAATGAATGAGTACTATTTTCTGTCGTTGTCATCTGTTCAGTTGTTATTAGTGTTGAATCAAATGTTGAATCAAACGTTGAAGAAATATGTTCTATTGATGTCGTTGAATCTGAAAAAGTCGATATTGTCGATGTTGAATAGGCTGTTGAATTCTCAGTAGTAATATCAGTGTGCATTGTTGACGCGTCAAGGAGATTTTGAATGTCTGGTGACGTTTCTGTTGTTTGAAAAAAATCAAATTGCAATGGATCAAAACCATCATTAAATTGTTCATCAGATTGATCTTGTTGTTGATGTGGAGATGCTGTTTCATCAACATTTGGATAATCAAATGCTTGAAGATAATTTGGAATATAAACTGAATGATGCTGAGCATTCAATAAATCTTCGAAACAAAAAAGAAAGAAGAAAATATTTCGATAAAAAGAAAAGAAATCGAGTTATTTACCTGTAATTAGACATAAAAGGATGGTATAGAACCAATAATACCACCATTTCGACATTCTTCGAAGATATTTAATTAATCAATAAAAAAAGAAAAGAAAATAATAATAATAATAATAATAAAGACAACGACAGCGACCGGCGTCAACGGCCTAATCAAGATGTTGTGTGTGCGGATTCAATTGCTCGAATTTCCCTCTTTACACGCGAGTATACTTCGTCCCTCTCTGCTTTATTATTTGTCTTATTCGTTTTCGTATATTCCCTTTGCTTTGTGAGTATACGTGATTGTTTGTTTTACACTCGATCTTAATTGTGAAGAGAGGCGAAGGAGCTTCAATGTCCGGCGTGTGTATATTAGTAAAGAAGAATTCACAAGAGGCAAGAGGAAAACGAAAGAACAATGCGTATAAAACAAAGAAAAAGATCACCTATCCTTTTTTCGTCGACGTCGTCTTCTTCTTCTTCTTTTGTCAACTCTCGAACTGACAGTATGTTGTACAGATTATGAATTGAACTAGTAAAAGTCATATATGTTTTGTTCATTTGTCGCATAAGATTGAAGAAAAGAATTCATACGGACAAGATGATGTACTAAGAGGTGACATTGAAAAGATCATGTTGGGTATTATATGTATCATATAAAAGTTCCACATATCATTGTGATAATTCTCTTTGTTCATTATGCTTTGTAATACCGCAAAGTATGTGCAACAATAGGAAAGGTCGAGCTGGCTTAGATTTTACATGTGCATTTGTCAACATGCTTACTGTTGAATTTCTTTTACTACTCTTCTTGTTTTTTCAATGCATGTCAAAAGCCGATAGATGATGCAAGATAAATGAATTCTTTTCTCATTCGTTTCTATTTCTCATTCTTTTAGTTTCAACACATTTACTTATTTGATCCAACATGTCAATGACATTCATCAACTGATTATAACTTCTAACCTTGTTTGGATAATCTTCTCTAAATAGTAAAGTTTATTAAATAAATTTAATTTAATTATTGATAACTAGAACAGGAAAAATCAAAACACAACATATTATTATTACTAATGATTGTAGCTAATACTGAATGAAGGTTTGTCCAAGCCTGCCATGTTGAGATACATCGATAATGACGATAGTCACGGTTGCTTGCTCGCTGTTATTCTTGAAGGGATACATTTTACGCATAGTAGCGTGCTGTTTTATTTCTCTTTCATTTCTTCGATAACTTATTTTTTACTTTGGAAACTATTCCCCGTATCATCATTATCGATCATTTGCTTGTTTTTATACTCGTTTTGGCTGGTTGATGTGTTATTTGTCCTTGTGTTGTTGCTTTTTTTCTTCTATTAGTGGTTGTGTGTGAGTGTCATCCATTTAGTTCAACAACTTCATATGTTCTAGAAGTGAGATTTTCTTGAAAGGTTGAAAACTGAAATCGAATAAGAAAGGTAAGTAAGATAATCCTACACACATGTCTTTTTCATAGAAGTTCTATCAAATTTACATACGAACTCAACTTATTTCTTCAAGGCTAATACAATTTTTATGACAATCAAGAGATACATTACATAAAATGATTCATTTTAAATCACAATAATAGCAATATCTAACTATTATAGATTACTTTGATTCTTTTATTTATCAGCGATGTATTACGAAGTAATATATTAGATATATAGAATAAAAGTAACGTTGTAATGACGACACTGGTACCACGTGGTTACGGAGGTTTTCCTTCCTATCAGTTTAGTCCACCTAATCAGATTGCCAATCGAAGTTATCATCATGATAGGAACATCAGTCAAGGAGGTTATTTTTTACCTCATTATCCCACTCAACCATTCTATCAACCGCCTAACTATCAAGAGAGACAAGCTGGTTTTGGTAATAGACTTTCAAATTTTTTAACTGGATTAGATGAGCGATATCGATACGAACAATATATGCGTAAATTAGGAAAAATAGAAAGACAGTACTCGAAATTACACGGCTACAATGCATCATTGCCAATGTATCCACCATCATTCGAAACATCAAATTATCATAATAATGCAGTATATGAATATGAAAGAGAGACTAGGTATGTGCCAATGCCAATATTTATGAATCCTACGAGTATAGGCTTTGGTACCAGTTCAAATTTTAATTATGAGACAACTGGCAGTATGAGTTTACCACCAAAGATCAGAGTCATTTTTATACCAACAAGTCAATCATCTCTTCAACAACCGTGCACAGGTCCCCTAGTAAGTCATTCATTTAATTAAGTTAAAAATAAGGCTAAAAATAAACATTCATATATTTTAGGCAATGCCACCTTTTCTTTACAATCGTATATCGCAACCGTTATGTTCATTTCCACTGCCACCACCATTGCCACAACTAGGATCATTACCACTCACACCTGCAGTTCAACAAATGGTTGCGCAACGGTATAGTAATCCTGTTGCTGTATTACCATTTAGTTCAAATTGGCAAACACCTCAAATGATGATGTCCAGTTATCCACAAGCGTCTTTATATCAACAGCAACCTATACCATCGATATCAACTTTTCAATCATGTTCAAATGCACAACAGCCTTACATGCCTCCGTTGGTGCCAGCTTGTTCATCTATTCCACCCGCTTCAAATTTACAGATGTTACCTTCTGCTCCTATGCAAGCTTTTTCATCACTTCAACCCGCTTCAAATTTACAGATGTTACCTTCTGCTCCTATGCAAGCTTTTTCATCACTTCAACCCGCTTCAAATTTACAGATGCTACCTTCAGCTCCAATGCAAGATTTTTCATCAGCTGCAACTGCTTTTATGTCGGCACCCATATCAACTTTCCCATCGCAACAACTGGATCTACAATCNTTTGCTGCCTCAGCTCCCATGATGCCAGCGAATATGCCCGTGTCATCACCACCATATGACACGGCAGCTTCATCATTATTTCAGAATAATTTTAATAGCTCTTATCCAAGTATATGTCGTGCGTGTCCACCAGCACCACCTCCACTTAACATACCCGTTATGGGTCATTGCTGGGTACAACATTGTGCTGCTTGTCATCACGTACCTACTTCTGTTTCTGCTCCAAATGCAAGACCAGCCATTGGACGAATTACGCCATTGCTTCGTCATCCAACTGTACCACAATATGTACCCAATCAAACAACACAACAAAATCAATATCTTCGAGCACCGACACCTGATCTTATGCGTCCTTGGTTACGAAAAACACCTCCACTTCCTCAAGGCGCTATTCTTATTTCAGATGAAATCATTAGTAAAGACGATTATTTTGCACGATACAATCGCTCACCAAGAAAATATAGACGACATCATCGTAGTTCTCAACCTAAACAACGATCTACAACTGTATCATCAGGAACAATTTCCACAACAAGTCCAGCAGTTGTAAAAGTTGGTAGAAGTGTATCCCACCAAAGAAAAAGCAAAAATAATAGTAATCAAACTCGTAATAAAGCATCCAATAAATCAAACTCCAAAGTGTCGAAATCATCATCAAGTGATTTAACTGTCGAATATCAAAAAGTAACATTGCATTCGTCCAAAGACAAAGAAAATACATTACCTCAGCAATTAACTGGTGAAGCTCGTAATGTTAATATTATATATAGCTACCAACCACAGGAACTGCCTAATGTTTATCTTCTCAATCGTTATCTAAAATCAAGCAGCGAATCATCTACATTAGCTTCAAATATTCAAGCGTCGTCCGATTGTTTGTCTACACCTATAGAGGAACACGGCAACGTTTCATCACCTTTGATGGATTCTATATCTACTAAGGAAGAACCAATTTCTGAAAAAGAAAACGAAACATCGATTCACCTTCCGTCTCAATCAGTAAAAACAAAAGCACGAGTAATTATTATACGACAATATATCGCAAGTTCTCCGTCAGTCAGCAGCACTATTTCATCTAATAGTGCATTTAGTATTATCAAGAAGGACAAAGAAGCAATTTCAAAAATAAGTTAATTGACAGCAAATACATTAGAAGAAGATGCATGTATCTTCACTTATAATCTATAGTTTTATATCCTATCACTTATGTCTCTTTTCGTATCGATATAATTATGTTAGCTATCTTTATTTTAATATTATTCGACAAGGTAATCTTGGTTTTCTTGGCAAGGTTATCAGCAGGAACTAATATTTTCTATTCATGCATGGATTGAAATTTTTTTTATCTATGCTTATTTTTTTTTTTTGAAGCAAATAAATTAGTGATTAATAATAAAAATATGATAGTCTGTTTGATTAAAATTCAAGTAGGCAAAAAAATAAATTCAAGCAAAAAGAAAACGGTTCTGTTTATTTGTTTTTCTTGTCAATCGAAGTTGTCGTTAACAAAGATAATCGACAGTAGGCGATTGATTTACAGCACTTTGTTGTTGTTGGTTCGGTGCATTATTACCTTGATTTGATCCTGTAGAAGGAAATAATTGAAATTCCGATTGTTTAGCTACATCCTTGACAGGTGGAAAATTTCGATCAACTGGTATATTAACATCAGATGTATGACGAAGTAACATTGAAGAACTAGACATAGCGGAAAACAAGATATTAAAAGAAACCTAGTTAAAATGAGAGCTTCACTTACTACGGTAAATTAGCTTCATACATTCTTTCATTAGGTACAGGTAAAGTAAAATGTTCAACAGGGTGTAATGTACCGCTGCGATCTATATATGTATCACGATGTTCTTGAGAAAGCTAAAACAAACGAATAAAAGATGAAACTTTACTTGTAAATAACATATGAATA
The DNA here is from genome assembly GCA_900239745.1 of Rotaria magnacalcarata. Lineage (NCBI taxonomy): Eukaryota > Metazoa > Rotifera > Eurotatoria > Philodinida > Philodinidae > Rotaria > Rotaria magnacalcarata. Next base: position 50,393 of record OENM01000185.1, read on the forward strand.
ATTAACTTGATGAAATTTTCGTATTTCATTTGTTCGATCAAAATTCGTATTATTAAGTGAATATTTTGGTATATAAAGATATTGATCACGACTACGACGACGATCACTCATAACAAGTTCTGGCTGATGAGTATATGGAGTTGGAAAATAACCACCTAAAAAAAGAAAAAAAACAAGATTTAAAAAGAAAAAACGTAACTGAAAAGTTTCACCTCTTGCATAAAGACTTTGTGATGAGTTTAATGCTTCACTTCGATAATCTTGAAAATATTTTGCTGTAGCATTACCAAATGTTTCGCCATATTGAAATTGTGTAGTTGGGATATGACCTAACAATAAAAAAAGAAATAAAACTTAATTGTAATTCGTGATTTCATAATATATATATGATTACCTTTGTAGCCAGGCATAAGTGATGGTGGATAATATGCTAATTCATAAATTAAAATATCATGTTTGTTTTTGTTGTTATTAATAAAAACATACTAGCATTATAGGTTGTTTGTAAAGTTCCTGCTGCTCGTGACATTGTGTATAATCAATGAAGATTTTAACAGACGACAAGTAAAGTTTATTTTTTGTTAAAAATATTCTTTTGATTGTATCGACATTTAACGATGAGTTGCTCCAGCTTGTCCTCTTTCTTTACGAAAAATTTCTTTATGTCGCTAGCAAATAAAAAAAGTTTTTTGTCGGCGCCAAAATACAGCTCTCAAAGAACACATCACTCACTAGTAGTAATGCCATTTCATATTAGCTATGCTCTTTCTACAAAATATTCATCATTACAATATCAAAAAATACATGAATATGAATATAAAAAATTTTTAAAAACTCTTGAAAAAAATAACAGTAATACGACGAATAATATATATGAAGACAAACTATACAAGCGAAATCGTCAATCATGTTATAATAATTATTATTTATTTCAACGTCAAAGTAATTTACAATATCGAGAAGATCAACGAAAACTTGTTTACGAACGTATTCAAAAAGAAAATGTACAGTTTAGTCAAAAATTAATCAATGCAAAAGCTTTTCTTAATCGAAATGAACAAAAAACATCATTTGATAAACATTGTAAACTTAAACAACAGTTACAACGTTATCCAGATTCGACAAAAAAAAAATTTCAATTGCCATGATATGGAAATTTTAAACGCACTAAAAAATCAATAGATTCATCAGTTTCGATCTATCATACTTATTAATTTGTAATCAATCAGGCAAGCTATAAGAAAAAAAACCTTCAAAAAGCACGAATCAAATATTCATATCGAATGATTCATTATTTTATAAGACTAAACCTGAAATAACTAGGAAGAAGTAACTAGGAAGAAGCTTACTCATTGCAAGAAAAACGATTCACAAATTTCAAAAACCCTTCCGCTCATTGTAATAATGACTCAACCGAACGAGTAAATTAAGGTTTTCTACACTTAAACATAAAAATGTTCAGTATAATCTCACGTAACTTCTCATATAGGATACGATAAGATTGTAGTTAAGTTAGACAAACAGTGATTAGAGTTCTGACACAAAAGAATATATTGACTTAGATTTTTTTTTACTTCACTAGTTAATTGAAAGCATAAGAGAAAATAATTAGAACTAACAAATTAAAATAGTATAGTTTATTCTGTTTATATTTGTGTATTCAATGAAAATTGAAATTCAATTTATTCTTTAACTATTCTTCTATAGAAATTAAATTTTAAACTTACTATTTCTATATATGTATATATCTTAATTAATATGCTTTTGATACGCGCTAATTCATTTTATGCTAGCAAGAGGATCTTTGATAATGACCTGTAGATATATTTTTCATAACATTGAATAAGTTATTTTGCTATGAAATATTTAAAGAACACATTTATTATCCGATGTTTTAAACATCATATTTACCTCCCTAATTTATACGAGGTAGCTTTATTTTTATCAGCATACTCTGGTCAATAAAGTTAAAAATTAATGTATTTCTAATATTTTTCTATCGATAAATCAAACATAGAAATTTTTTGAGTAGAGCTTAGACTAAAAAAATGTGAAACTTGTGTTTGAAGACTAGATAGTAAAAATTGGATAGATCTTTCTCATAGCGTCCTTTTTTAAAAGTTTCCTTTACGTTTTAATAGTGAAGTTCTCTAAACCAGGGAGCGTTGAATGATTGTTCTTAGCAACATCATGGTGTACAAGGTCAAAAAATATTGTTTAATAGGTATATTGTTCGTCTACAAATGAAACAAAATAAGCTAAATAAATATACTTTATACATAAAGTACTAAGTAATACAAACAGATACATTTTAAGGGAAGGCTGGAAAAATAGAGTCCAAACAAGTATCTAAATTCAAACATTTTGTTTTCTTCTCCAATGATCATCTGACAAAGGTCTCGAAAAATACGAAATTAAATTAGATTTTATTTCAATTCTTAACCCTTTACCCCCCAGAGCATTTCCAGAAGCGCTAACAATGAAATTACCCCTGAAATAAAGCATTGGTGCCCTTAATATGTCAAAAGTATGAACAAATCAAAGAAATGCTTTCTTCAATTTTAGGACATTTTCCTGAGGGGGAGTCGGGGAGAAATTTTGATTAATTCTCGGGAACATTCAGCAAAACTGATGTATCTCGGTGAAGAAATGTCATAGAGAGTTGGGGAACGTTTCATTTCATCGGAAAATGTTTGTTCTATAATTTTATGCGATTGAAAGAATTGTTGTATTGATTCGTGCATATTTAAGAGCCAGAACATTACCATTGTAGAAATCTTCTAGTGACTATTGTATATTTTACCATATGTCGACCTCCTAAACTTTTCTAAAAAATTTGGAAACTAAACATATCACTAGTGGGCACCTTGTTCTACACGTATCAAGCAGTAGATCGTCGGAAGATTTATTGCTTAGAAATAGACAACTACTTTTACAAAACAATAGTTGTTTGGCGAAATCGCCGATCATAGAAGTCACATATCTCCAGACGAACGCAGCGAGAAAAAAACGTTTTTTACCGATGGGTAGCCCATGAAGTTTACTACAAAAAATGTTCTTAGAGTCTCTCAATCAGATGCTTTCTTAACTTTTCGCAACCGTTCTTCCAATGTCCACTGGAGTGGACATTGGGGGGTAAAGGGTTAAAATATTCTTTTGCAATCTTATCCGTAAATATCTATAATTACATTTTCTTTCTTCAAGCACAAAATAATCAGTATATTTCCTGTTTTTATAAAAAAAAAGAGTCTTCTACAACCCTCTGTTCTATTAAGAAAGACAAAAAAATATTTTTGACAACAGAAGTAGATCTTTTGCAAAAAGAATCATAGTTCATTGTATCTACGAATAATGTCATCGATTGGAAGATTTTAATTAATACCGAAAATCTCAAACAAGAAACATCTTCATTACTAATAGAATCTATTAGAACTAAACGTGCATTACAATTTTCAACATCATCATTATCATCATCAGAATTAAGTCTATTCAATTCGTTATTCTAAGATCATCGAATTCTTATGCATAAGTCATTTATACAAAAGCACCAAGGAGATCGAGAAAAAAACGGAACCATAAATATACTATATAGAAAAATAACGAATGAAAAAGAAAGAACGAAAAAGAAAATAAAACAAATATTAACAATCAGTCGAATTTGGTATACTTTTATGTCGAATATTCATTGGTAATGGCTGCTTTCGAATTGGTGTTGATCGTCGTTTCCAAATAGGTGAAGGACTACGTCGATTGTGATCAGACTGTCGAGGTAATGACCTTGAATTGGATGTTGATAAAACATGACACGAACGACTTGATGATAAGCGTTGTGAAGAAGTCTTTTTTGCCAAATACGATGGTTCAGAATTACGAATACTTGTTATTGTACGATCATACAAATTTTGTCGCCATTCGACTGTTGCTGCTATGGACGAAATACAATTATTGATTGTCTTAATAAATGTTTGAGCATCTCTATTGAATAGAAAAGAATTTCGTTTTCGAAAAAGAAAAAATTCATGCAGTTATATACTTGTTAGCAAATCGAAAATACGTTTTCAAACGAGTCTTTGAATCAGTGTGAATTAATTGCCATATGGGAATATTATTATCTTTATTTTCATCATTTTCAATTAATTCAACATTTATATCTTCCATTGGAATAAATCGAATAAACCGATCAGATATGATTTTGTTTCCTTTTTGAATGGATAATAAATCCTTAAGAAAAGAAATCAAGTTATTGATTGTAACTGTTTTTCATCAAATAATTTCAAATGAACACTTACTGGTTTTTTCTTATTGGATTGTTCACGTACTAATATAAGACATCCATTACGAAAAACGAAACAGTAGGCTTTTAAACGTTGATGATGTTTGCCAAGTAGAAATAAATGCATATTTATCCACTCAAGTTCTCCATAAGCATAGAGATCAGGTAAATTTAATTGTAAACTCTTAATTAAAAAAAAACATTTAAAAAGAATAACAACTATGGTAAGTGCTTTGAATTGTTTAATCAATCGAGTCATGAATAGTAAAAACAATCTACTTTTTACTAATATTTTCGATCTTCACTTATTGAGCTATCAGATGTTTACTCATACTAGGTTCTATGAGTATAGAATCATTGAGAACTTAAATAATTCCTTTTTAAGCGGTAGTTTCCGCCATAAATAACTTTCATGATGACTAGACAGAGTTCAAATTTTTAAGCTAAATAAACCTATTCATATCGAAATATCAACTTTCTATTGAAATACTCTTTTTTCTAAGTGGAACTTGAAACAAGTATTTGTTTGTCCACTAGGAATATGTTCGTGTTGGCTGGAATCTATTACTTGTCTCTCATGCCTATGAGATTTATCTATGAATAGGAATGAAATTTTTATCTAGATAGTAGATCATTCTAGTTCTCAGGTACTCTATACTTATAGAGCACAAAATAGAGATTTTTACTAGTGCTTAGTATCGAACGAAAGGACACAATCTTAAACAATTGGAAAATTGATTATATTCGTTTATAAAAGTAAAAATATTAAATTTTATATATACTTTATTATGTTCTTCGCTATAACTTTTAGTAATATATTCAAATGATTGTCCAAAATCTTCATAAAGTTGTTGCATCCCATTCATATATTCACCAATATCATTCATCATTTTAATAGCTTGTTTCAATTTCATTATTTCAAGAGATAATAAGGGTTCATTCGAATTAGTTTCGTTTGAATTAGAAAAGGCTAACATTTGCTGTATAAGTAATGGATATTTAAGTATACGTTGAACTGGTTTTATCAAATAGGATTCAAATGATAATGAATGTTGATGACGTGGATTACGTGCAGCAAGAAATTCTTTTAGATGTTGATTATTTTGATGAATATCAAGTAGACGATTTATTCTTAAATGCATAGCACAAAATGTTGAATATAATTTGAAATATTGAGAATAAGAAAGAAATGTATCAGCTATTGATACAAGAATATCCTAGAAACCAATAAAATTTACGTTAGATAACAATCATATAAGAATAAAAACACCTTACACGAAATTCATGAATGGCATTATAAGCAAGGATTTCAGTTGGAATATTTGATTCAAGACGTTTAAGAAATGTTTGTTGTAATTGATGAATCGATTTAACACTAACATATAATGATTCAATTGCATCCGTAGGTAAAAGTTTTGAATCATCACGTAACGGTTCAATATATCGTTCGAGTAAGCGTTGCATATCCTTAAAAACAAAAGGGAAGATAATTTTAAATATCTATTCTATTGCTTGTGGTTCATGGGATCTCGTTTTTCTTATCAATACTAATAACAAATATCTAAAAAGTCATCTAACAAAGAAGGAAACTATATAAATATTCATTGGATTTAAGTTATAAAGAATAATTTCCTAAATTTGGTTGTTCTGTGACAAAAGTTGATTTGATATATCTATCAAAGTTTAACAAGTATTACTATTCGAATATCATTTTTTTCTTTAGTACGATTCTCTCACCTGTCAATACTACCGAATAGAAAGTGAAGTTTTTATTGATGTTTTCTTAATAAAACTTCACAGAATAGACTTTCACTATTGGAAAAAAAGATGAATACTTGATAAATCATACTTATATTAAAAACTATAATGGTCCCTATTCATATCTTAAGATTTCGAACTTCAATCAAAACATACAATTTCTAGTTTTACTGAACAATAAAATTATTCTGATTTTTAAACGTACTTGTACATAAGACTTTTCTGTTTCAACTAATTCAAAAATAACTTTTCGTAATCGTTGAGCATTTGACAGAGCTTTGATACGTGGTGTTGGATGTATTATATTCATTTGTTCTGTATTCGTATTTAATATAGTAGTCGTCGGTCGACAGTATCGACTTATTTCATCAACATTCTTTAATAAACGTTCAAGTGCTCCTGCTGCTGCTGATGATGATGATGTTTGGTCATTTTCTTTTGAATCATTATTAACAGATGATATCAATTCATTCGAGTCATCGGAGTCCGGTTTTGGAACAATAAGTTCACGAAGTTCTTGTCGTGATAATCTTTCGATACGTGGTGGCGGCGGTGGACATATCAAATTTTGAATGATTGCATTTGAAAAATCAAATTTACGATTTGGATCATTCATTGATTCAATTAATCTTTAAAATTTGAAAAAAAAAGAAAATAGTCAAATTGTTCATATTTCCGTGTTTCCCAACTAACCTTGATGAACGAATCGTTAGCATAATTGGTGTTTGACTAAAATATTGATCCAGTGTATCAAGACTAAGATCTTGTACAATTGAATTATTTACAATAACTAACTCATCACCTTCTTTAACTCCTAGAAAACAAATAATAATGATTGAATTTTTACTAAATATTTAGATTCAAGTGTCCGTTTTTCTTTTGAACATACCTAATCTTTCGCTTTCACTTCCTTTCTGAACATTGGAAACAATAACTTGTAATGAATATTCTCGATATAATTCCGTAACTATTTCAATGCCAGACATATTAAGTTGACTATTTAATGTTATTTGATACACAATTTTCCGACGTGTTTCAATTGATGAATAAGTCTAAACAGAAACGAAACAATGGAGACTCGTGTTTACTATTTTTATTTCAAAAATTTAACATACAAGATTGTTGAGTTTTTCATTTCGACTCGGCACGAATCCATGAGATGATGTCGAGTGAAAATATAGAAAATGATCATCAATTTGTAATCCTAATTTATCGGTTACACGTTTTAATAATTCTCCAACACTTGCTGATTCATTAATTGATACAATTGTTCTCTTCAATTAAAAACCAAACAAAAACATGAACTGATGAAAGATATTCAATTTTCTTCTAATAATATAGTATGCAATTGGAGCCGTTCATGTCAGACATATAATTATATACATATAAGGGCAAAGGACAAAAAGAGTAAGTCATAGAGTCTTTTTTTCGTTCAAAAATTTTGCAAATGCTACTAAAAAATCAAAATTTTCTTGGTCCAGAGATGTGCACAACAAATAGTTTTCTATGTCAATATCGAACTCCAGAAAATGAGTTTCATATGTATTCACAACATATTCAGAAAGCTTCGTCAATAATTAGTCTTTTAATTTTTTTCCTTTGTGACTGACTAGGACGTTTTAGTTCATCTCTGTTGAACTGTGATCTATACAGTAGTTTGCTTAAATCCAAAAACTTTATTTTCAGTTGAAAAAACTTTGTCACGCGTTTTTCATGTCACAAATCTCTATTTAATACATTTCTCTACGCAACAAAAGACAGCTTTCCTGTTTCTACTTATAAAGATGCACCATCTAAGTGGCTATTCGAAAAACCAAGCGAACACTTTCACATAATATCTCTTGAAAACTAACCATATGAGGACCTGAATCACATGTAACCATTTGTAGAATAGTTTGATCAGCTACTGTTGGAGATTGAATAGAATCTATAGAACTCGTTGGTGTACTTAAATAACATTTTGTTTGTTGTTGTTGTTGTTGTTGTTGATGATGATGATGATGAGCTTTCATGGTTGCACTAGAGGATTTATACTTTGATCTCTGACGATCTATTCGACGACGGGCAGCGATAAATGTATAAAAACTGCACGGTGTAAATGCAGCAAGTTTATGTAAGGCTGCTTTGGTGGTTGGTGATGCTTGCGAAAGTAAATCTTTTGAATTCGGTAAATCTTGATCATTTGTTAATGCACATAAGTAGCATTTATTACGAAATAGATCAACATGAAATGCTTCTAAATTTTTCTCCCAGAGATCAATTTGTTTTGATATGAGTAAACGAATTTTTTGACTGGCTGACGAATTTAATTGTAATTCACCTAATTTACGCATTTTATTTTCACGTTCAATACTTTCTTCTAATTCTTTTATGGATATTCTTAGTAATTTCTCATTTGTTTTCAATGAACAAAAGTGATGTATACTACTAATCCAATGATTCAATTCGGCTTGATCAGATGACTAGAAAAAAAAGAAAAAACATTTTTTCATTCAAATGAAAAAATATAAAAACAATTATATTTAACAAACTTGAAAACAATATGTATCACCAGTATGAGTAGTTAAACTAAATACGTGTTGACGATTGGGATGTTCGGGTAATGGATAACAAAGACTTTCAATGATGTCTAGAATAATAATAAACAAAAAAAAAGATATATAAAATACAATAGAAATGTTTATTTTGTATCTTATCTTGCGTTCTAGCAATCATTCACTCTATAGGATACTAAGCTGTGATTAGTCGCCCTACATACATTCAATGTGTGCATTGTATTTTACTTTGTTTTTCTTATTCTCTTGTTCTTGTTCTCCTTCTACAAATACAATTCTCACCATGATCCAAATTAAAATGACAACAAACTGAGATTCCCAACCAATAATAATACACACATCTGTAATTCATTTAGGCTTAGAAACAAAAATGAGACACCTTGTTTCGTACTTCTTTCTAACGTATATAATTACTATAATCTAGTTTATTCATCTATGATATTACATTTTGTTCAATATTCAAGTATATGAAAATAAAAATTATCTGTGGAGTATTATTAAGTTTGTTTTTGTCTTTTGACAATTCAGACAGTTTTTAAAGAAGATACTCATGTACAGGGTAATTCTAGAATTACCTTCACGTTCCCGGACATTGAAACCTCTCACTGTTGACTATTAAAGTTGCAATAACAAAATAGCAAACTATTTTTTTTTACAAAAAATGAATTGTTTTGAAAAATTTTTTGATCTATCTTGGAAATTTAATAGATATCAATCTAATCATATCTAATCAGATTATCTAAATCAAATTTCTTTATAGGATGCTCCGGGTTTTATAAACATATGTAAATAAGAATTGAAGAGAAAAAAAAATATAAAGTAAAAAGAATATGATAATGAGAAAACTTCATGTGAAATAAAATTCCACAACAGTAAATCAAGTCGAATAATAATCTTTCAGTAGTGATTCTTTTTCTAAGTATATAATAATAATAATAAGAAGAAGAATAGTAATAGTAGTGGTAGTCTCAATGATGGTGTAGAATATGAGTATAGATTAAAACACTCGTCGAATAAGTGTGATTGTTCAGTACGATAAATCAGACGGCATACACAAATGTATTCTTTCATGTTTCTTTTTATTCAACCTGATAAAAACATGTGCAAATAAACTAACAATAGTTATCAATAATTAAAAATATTTGATGAAAAGTTATATGATATAGAAACTGTGGCAAAAAACGCAATTACATAGTATTCACTCAAATGATCGATTAATCTTAGTATTTAATAATAAAGATTTTCTTTTTTCTTTTTCGTTTTCTTTTTGGAATCCTTAGAACTTACTTATTGTGATTTTCGGTTTACTATCTGTATAATCATTATACAAATATAAATTGGATCCTTTTAAACATGTCCAAAAACGTTTCCATTGACGTTTGGATGCTAATTCAACCTTATGCTGACGTTGGACAGTTAACCAATGTTTAACATGAAGCCAACTTAGAAATAACATAAGTCACTTTACAATGAAAACAAACATCGTATGTTAAATATATTTACCTAGCTTTTTGTAATCGAAAATTTTCAAATGAATCCTCAGACGGTTGACTATTAACATTTATTTGTGGGATTGGCGTAGTAGCATCATCGCCATCATCATCATGTTCATGTTCATCATTGGACTCTGAATCTAAAATCAATACAATACGAATATATATGTTTAGGATTATGCACAACTATGTTTAATGAAAATAGATTTTAACTTATTCAAAAGTGTGACCTTCATATAAATCAAATGGATTACAAACATCATTGTTATTTCTAAGTAAAATCTACTTAACAATTTCACATTCTATCAGACATAAATGAATCTTATTCAATGACATGTCAATACCTAGTTGTTTGTCTACTTGTTGCTGTTGTTGATAGTAATGGAATGATTCACTATAACTGCTAAGCCTCCAACTTGATCCACTATCACGTCCAATACCACTATCTGTACGTTCAGATTCATTAAAACTTGTTCGATTTATGTCATGATCATTATTATTTACTGTTTTATGAGAATTTTTTATTGTCATTTGATCAGATAGGATTGCATCATTATCATCATTAACAGCATGATTATCTATGAAATCGAGAGAAGATATATTTCGAATGGATAATGATGATTGCAATGATGTAGTTGCTTGCTGTCGTTTAAGTTTACTAATATTTCGTCGTATAACAACAACTGATTCTTCATCGGCTTTTTCATTATCCGAAAAAATAAAATCAGCAGTTGGTAAATTACATTTTTCATCATCTGAATTGCTTTCATTACTACTGCTGCTATTCATAAACATGCCACCGGACATCACCGTTTTGGTTGCTTTCGACGATTTCTTCATTCATCAGTTCATGATGTATCTGGAAAAAAAATGAAAAGATGAGGAAGACAAAGAAGAAGAACAGAAACAAGGTGACCGCTATTGCCACTACTTCTTTTCATTCGATGGAAGGTAGACGGAAGGAAGACGAAGAGAAAGACGAGAGAGAGAGAGAGAGTGTGTGTGTGTGAGAGCTAGCGAGAGAGAAAGAAAGAATGACGTACGTGCGCGCCTGTCGCTTCTTTGTTGTAGTTGTCATCTAACAAGCTTTGATTTTAGGTTTGTTTGCATTTACTCTTGCACATATAGAATAGCGGGTGGTGTCGTAGAAGCAACTATATATAGTGATAACTTGTTATTTGAATTGTTATTATCATTATTATTATTATTTTGATGCTGCTTTTAGTTGACATCTGTTGCATGGAAATCTATTTTTGTTTCGCACTTTCTCTCATTTCATAACAGGATTATGAAGAAAAAGTGAAAATCGACGGGTTGTAATGCAATACGAGTGTTCAATTATTTTCGTATTTCTCTTTCTTTCTCTTTTGTTGCCTGGTAGATGACAAGAGAAGAGAATGACGAATAAAGAAGAAGACGACGAAGAATAAGAAAACAGTATACCTTCATTTTTTTTTCGCTTTCCTATCTAAATGCCTATTTGACAGTAACGAAAAAGTGATAGTGAACATAATTGAAGGGCAATAGATATATAAAATAGATGCCCTTGCATAACATTCGGTTAGAAATGTCAATAGGATGACCCGATTGTGATCATTTACTTTTTACTTGACATCATCAAGTGGCTATTACTTACCGCTCTTTGTTTTCATTTCTTCTTCATCATCTTCATAGATGTGTTATATTTATATTGAAATCCATCTGCTTTTATTAAAGATTATGGCCTTGCTTCGTCAGCAGGGAATACGAGAAATACTAACCATACTAATCATGCTAGAACGATCAAAAGGTTGCCATTAATTTTGTTTTTCATTAATCAATGAAAAGTTTTTTTTGTTTGAAGTATTTCAATAAAATAAGCTACTGAGTTAATTACTATTATGTTACTAAAAAAAACACAATCGCAATGACCGTACATCAGAAGAGAAAAGAAAAGTATGTTAGCTGATCGATGTTATATACACACACGCCATATGGTGGTCTACATATTCGTTAATCCTTGTCAACGTGAGTCGCCGGTCGGCATCGATTAGACCATGTTTGTCGCATCAAATTGAATAGTAAAGATTGGAAGACGAAGGAAAAACTAGAAGAACAGAGAAGAAATAAAAAAAAAACAGAATTACATGGCGCAATGCCAAAGATTAAATAAAATGAAAAGATCCATCTGGTAACATATCGATTGTCATACTTATTCTAGAAACGATGTAGAAAAATGTTATTACGTATCTATAAGTACTTACGTCTTTGATTTTATTTTAAAAAAATCCATCGCAATATTTATTGCTTCCGTTCGAACCGATCAACATTGTTTTGCTTATATTTTTAGAATGACGACGTAGAGATCGTTAGTTGATCGCATTGCTACGACATCGATAATGGCAAAAAAATGTAACAATGCTTTAGAATCGTTGAGTAAGCCCATGTCAAAACTAATTTGTTCGTCCGATTGATTCAATTAGAGAAGCCCTGAAACGATCGATCGTTTGTTAGCAGAATGAATAAAAAATGGTTATTTTTTCGGCGTCTAAAGTCGACTCATTGTTAGAGAGATCGAGCTTTTCTTTTGTTGATATCTATCCGCGTGTTAAAATGCGAATGATGCCCTTGGTGCATTACACACGCATCAAACGTACTATATGCATACAAGTGAGATAATGGATATCCGTTGAGTCTAAATGATGGAAATATCTTGCAAAGAAATCGAATGAACATCAACAGCAGCAGCGGCAACAGCAACAACAACGACGACGACGACGATAGGAAAAATAGTAGAACACCGAGAGAAAGCGAGTAACTGATATTGGTGCTGTTTCTGCTCTTGTTAGTGCTCACAAGGATGCATATTAATTTGTCAATCGAAGTAATCAGATTGTTGAGAGCTCGCATGTGCTCTACATACTTGTATGCTCTTGTCTACGCACAAACTGTACACGAGTGAATTATCATAGACATCGTTCTTTTTTTCCCCTATACAATCGAAGTACTTTGCCTTTGATGATCATCAATAGAATTAATCCTCGACTCAATAGATATATCAACTAAAAGGCAAAGGACACTAGGGCCAACAATTATAAATGACGTAATGATTTTTTTGTCTTATATTCTTAACTATTCTTTTTCAAGTTAGAATATTTTCTTTTTGTTTTACTGCGTTGCATTCGCATGAAACAAAAAAAAAACAAATATACTTCCATAAACACAAAGAAAAACAAAGAAAAACCTGGTGAGCATACAAGATAAACGTCGTTCATCTATTTAAATCACACACACTAACAAACATTGAATATACAACAAAAAAACCAAGAACAAAAACTGATTCTTCTTCCCTTCTTTCTTTTTTTTTATTCCCACAACTCGCATAATTCTATCAGCATGAATGTGTGTGTATGTGTGTGTGTGTGTGTGTGTGTTTCTATACGAGAAGGGAGAAATTGAGTATAGATATATATATAAGAGCCAAAAAGAAAAAAGAACAACAAAAGTCAGAAGAAGAAGAAGATTATGAGAAACTATACAAAATAAAGAAGCATCACATCGAATACTGACTACAATAGTACACAAGAACACTGTGTGTATGTATGTAGATAAGAAAAAAAGATTTGAGAAGGAAATAGAACAAAGAAGAAAAAAACAATTGAAATAACAAAAAAAAAATGTTACAGAACTATTGAACTGTACTCGTTATGACAATTAACAAATAAATTTGTTCAATTTTATTCTGAACAACACAGCGATACGTATCCGGTGCACGTTTTTGTAAGATTTCAGATGCGAATTGACATGGTGGAAAAATATGTACAACATAGGCTGGCTGTGATGCACCGGGTAGCAAAACATTGACGATGCCGGCTGCTTTTTTTTCATCGAAATATCGAATAACACCATTTTTTAAATTGTTTTGTTGTATACGTATTTCATCGGGCGTCGAGCCATTGGGTTCCGCTATTAATATACAATGATCAGCATCCATTACCATACGTTTTTGAACACCTTCAAGTTGTGTTTGTTCTAAACGCATACGTTGTGATATACGAAGATTATGATGTGACGATGTTTGTAAATTTGTTGATGTTGCTGATAGTGAATCTGAATTCCAATAATTCATTGATGCACGTGCTATCTGTGGACTACCAGCAACAAGTTGAGTTTTAACATAGGCTTGATCATTTTTTAGTATGAAATTTCCTTGCCATTGAACATTATATGGGTCACGTGATAATTCATTTGTAGGAGGATTTAAACGAAAAAATGAGTCTGGATTTGAATATAATTCTGCGAATGCAGCAGCCGATGGATGATGACTACCAGTCATACCGATAACATTAAGCATTTGTTGAGCTGCAGCATAAGCCATATTTGGCGATGGGTAAAGACTTGTTGGCGCACCGTAGAGTTCAGATGGATCAGTGTAAACATTACGAAATGGTACAACAGAATCTTTAAAATATTTACATATTGCTTATAGAGTGAAAATTCTAAAGAAAAAACTATAGATATGACAAACCTGGTCCAAGAAATTGTTGTAAAGGTGATCCTTGCTGTCGCATAGCAGCTGCCGCAGCATCAAGTGAGCTTAATAATGGTGATTGCTGTTGTTGTTGATTAAGAACAGAATTTGTTGTTGCATTAGACGATGATGACGATGATGATGATGATGATGATGATGATGAAGAAGATGATGTTGATGGAATCGTCAATGCAATCGGTACTGGTACTGTTTGTTGAATAGATGTTGAACGATTTGATGATGATGACGTACTTGAACCTTTTGTGTTCACAGACTCTCTAAAAAATAAAATGATAGTTAAGAAAAAAAATAGTCTTAACTAAGAAAAACTTTACCGTTTTGATCCTTTTTCATGACTATGTGGATTTGAATTTGCTGATAACGAATTCTGTTGTCCAGCCATAATTGTATTCAGAAACGAATTGCTAATAATATGACTACTTGTACTCGGACTACTACTATTAGTTGATGGCGCTCGTGCAGATAATGGCGGAGAGTTTGACACAAGTGATGAGGCAAGTAGATTTGATGATGAGTTTCCTGCTGGATTTGATGGATTTGATGGCAATGGAGCGAATAATGGAAATGGAAAATTTGAATGATGAGCAGCTGCTGCAGCCGCAAATAAACTACCATCAGGTGTAAGCATATGTGGAAATTGATGTAGCAATTGCGATGGTGCTGATGACGGTAGTGGTTCAGTCTTAGGTGTTGATGAACGTTTATGACTGGATGAAGTTTTTGATAACGTCGGTCGAACAAGAACAGGTACAACAGGTGTAGCTGATGGTGTTGTTGTTGCTGGAATATTTGCTGTTGTTGTTATTGTTGTTGTAGGTTTCAATGGTGATTTCGAATGACGATGTGAGTCAAATAGATTTGATGTTTCACTTGTTACTGTTGTTGTAGTTGGCGTTGTAACAGTTTTTGATGATGTTAAACAAGGTGTCTTCATAACGTCACGTAATATGTTTGGTATTGAGGTTGATTTTGTAGTTACCGTGGACGAACATGATGATGATGATGATAGTGAATTAGAATCAACTATCGATGCTTTTACTTCTGTTATTACTGTTGTTGACGCACTTTTAGCAACATCATCAATAACTTCTTCAATGTGAGATCGTGTGGTAGCTGCTGTTGTTGATACGGATGCCGATGAAGAAGAAGAAGATGATGATGATGATGATGATAGTGGTGGTGGTGTACGTGTTGGTGCGGTGACTGGTTGTTTTTCTCCAGTAATATTCGATGATGAAACAATATTTGATACCATTGTTATTAAATCATTTTTTTGAGTTGGAATAGTTGAAACATTTGTGGTTGTTACTTGTCGAGGTGGTTGATCTGTTGGACTCGGTAACGATGCGACTAATGAATAGACTGGTTTACTTATTGTTGGTGTTATACGTGCAGCACCTTTCAGTGCTGGATGATCACCAGATATATTTGAAGGATTACTATTAAGCATAAGAAGACTATTAACAGCGCTTAATGTCTCTTCAACATTTTCATCTAAAAATAGACAAAAAGATATAAATAGACTGAATGTTTTAAAAAAAGAAGAGAAAAAGAAATCATACTAAATGTTGTTGATGTTATTGATGATTTAATTGGAACATGTGAAGGTAATACAGAAGGCGTTGTTATAGATGCTGGCTTATGTTCAACAATTGGTAAAGTTTCTCTTGATATCGGTGCTATAATTGGTGCAGTTTTTTCTGGATTCGATATTTTCGATAATGGTGGTGGTGGAGGTGGGATTTGAATGGATGAACATAATGCTTTAATAGCAGTTTCAGTTTCAGCACTTGTTGTTGACGGCGATTTGGTTGATGTTATTATCGAAGATGATAATGGAATTTGATCAGTTTCCATTGGTGTCACTTGTGATTGATCAATAAGTGGTTGTAGTTGTGATTGTGATGGGACTGGACGTAGAAGTGGTGGAGTGTCTTGCTTAGCTTTTTCAGATACTAAAGTTGGTTCAATAGTATCTTCTTTAATCTGTTTATTTGTTAATTGTGAAGATTTTTCAGTAGTTTCAATTTTATCTTGTGATGGTAACATTGGATCATCTGTACTTATTCGTAAACGTTTCGGTTCTTTATCATTAATTGAACATGATACAGATGCCGGTTCTGTTGTAGAAAGACGTTTAACAGTTGTTAATGTTGGAGTTGGTTGTTCTACAGATGATGTCACAATTGAATCTACTAATATTTTAATTGATTCGGGTTGTTTTTCACTTGAAATTATCGATTGACTCGTTATAGAATTAGCTTTTGTTTGTTGACGTTTATTAGTAGTTGTATCCGGTTTTGGTCCACGTTTACCTTTACCAGTTGTTCTAGCTGTTGAACGCGATTGAGTAGGTTTTGTTTCTTCATGTCGACTAGTACTAATTAAATCGCTAAGTTGCATCGTCTCTGGATTTAGTGTTTCATCGTCGCTCAATGGCGGTTGAGCTGTTACTGTTGGTGGCTTTAATGTATTCGATATTATTTGTTCATCTTTTATAGTTGTATCATTATTATTAATGTTAACAGATATTGATTCATTATCATTCTCCATACGCTCATCAGCATTTTTCGATGTTTCAAGAGTTACTAATGTTTCAGTTGACTGTGCACGAATCGATGATGATGATGGTGGTGGCGTTGTTGTTGTTGTTGTTGTTGTTGAATGACGATGATGACTAGGAAATACAATACCAAATTTAGTTGGTGTTGTTTGAGAATTCGTTTCTATTGATGGTTCATCAACTTTGGGTAGAGTTGTAGAAGATTCATCCGATGGTGTTGTAAGAACAATTGATGGTTTACTTGTTGGTAGAATTTCTGATTCAGTTTGAATTGTTGTTATTGTTGATGATGATTTTATTAATGATGGTTGTTCTTCAATTGCAACAATTTTAGGTTTTTCATCATCCAATTTCATCTTTTTTGCTGATTCATTCGATTCATCTGTTGATGGTCGTTTCGGTGTTGAAACTGATGTTTTAGTTACTTTTGATGTTGATTTTACTGTAGTTGGTATGGATGATTTCTTTTTATCAATTGTTTTTGTTACAGTTATCTTCTTTTTTGTAGCGATTGTTTGTTCATCATTAGCTTTAGGTAATTTTTCTTTTTTAATAGGTTCATCTTTTTTAGTCTGTTCATTATTTGTTTTCAATACCGATTTCTTCACTTGTTGTGGCTGTTGCGGTTGCGGTTGATTAACTTTCTTTTTGCGATTCATAGGTTTAGTTGATTCATCACTTTCTTCAGCATCAAATACATTATTATCGAAAACGGTTGCGGTTTTAGCTTTATTTTTTGTCGGCTTTTCGATTTCAGAGTCGGATGAGTCACTCATAACATTCTAAAATAAAACAAAAAATAAGATTATTAGAAAATTAAAGAATAAGAAAATTTGTTCAGAATTACATGTCGCTTTGGTGCTATATTGACCGGTCGACTACGTATTTGATCTTCATCGTTATCATTATTATCATCATCATCATCGTCGTCGTCGTCGTCGTCGTCGTCGTCATCGTCATCATTATCATCACCGTCGTCATCACTGTTTCCATCAGATAAATGACTATCACTAGTTGATAATGAACTAGAAAAAAGAAAAGAGAAGAAAAGGGTATTACATATAAATTTAACTAAATTTCAATTAGTTTAGGTAACACTGATCATTTTTAGTCAACGTTCTGATTAAAGAAAAATGATTTGAAAAACATCTCGAAAACTTCAAGATTCTTTTTTAAATTGAAATATTCATTACAAGCTAGAAGAATATCTTTACTTTTTTGATTATGAATAAAGAATTTCTACTGATAGAGGAATCCTGAAAGTAATAAATTACTTTCAAGTCTAGACTTGATGAGCATTATTTAAGCCGTAATAAAATATGAATATCTTGAAACTAATTCATATTCATAGAGTATTAGTGTTGAGATGCTGCACTTTCATAGTATTTGTTTTTTACTTGAATGTAACAATTCTTGTCGTAACGGCTAGAACAACATATATAACTACAGTAAAGACGTGTGTCTCTTATATCATTTATTTAGACCGACAAAATTTTACGTTCCGAATTTTTGTCGAAAAGAAAATAAAAAGATATGAAATTTTCATAGTAATGTATTCTTTAACATCTGTTTATACAAAATTTCGAATTAAAATATTCAAAATTCAGGTTTTCTCTGTTTCTTGATAATGAGCAACGATACTGATTTAAATAATGCCATAAAAGTAAAACATATCGGCATTAATATATTATGAATTGAAATTATTTTTTTAGCTATTCATATTTCATCAGTGTTTACCTAATGCACAACTAATCTAAACTCGACAGTGATTCATTGGTTTTTCTCGTGAATTTGAATATAATCTCACACTGAATGATCGAATCGGCTTCATCAAACTGATATTGATATTCGAGTTTATAATGAATTTTCAAAATGATAAATTGTTTGCACAGTAGAAGCTAATTTTTAAGATCTGAATAGACCACTCATCTCTAAGATTCATGTAGACTTCTTGGGATTTTGTAATTATATTATCATTTCTATGTAAATAGGTTCATCAAACAATTTTTAATGGTTATTCATAAAAAAGAAGACCTAGATAAAACACTGTTCTATGCTGAACTGTATCCACCTCTAAGATACACAAATCTTATCAAATTAGCAGTTATATTTGTTTCGAGTAAATATAAAGTAAAGGCAGAAGTAAATTTTTTTGTTCTTCTATTGACTTCAACAAATATCTTTCATTTGAAATTCATTAAAAATTAATCAAAACATATTCATACCTATTTCGCGTTTGTTCACTTCTGGCTCGTTTTTTAATTCTATCATACATACTGGTATCTTGTCTTAAATCTCGCCAATTGGAAAGATTCTGCATTGATTTTTTATTTCTACTTGTTGTTTTCGTTCGTTTATTAAATAATTCTTTTCTAAGCTTTTCATCATTATCAGTCGATGTTTGTTCATGATCAGAATTCATTACAGCTTGTTCAACTTTCTTTTCGTCAATATCTGACGCCGATGAATGCGTTTCTGAAGTTGTTGATCTTTTTACTGTATTAGTTAAAGTTTTAGGTTTTGTTTTAACTAATTGATTTTTTTTGGTTGTAACTGGTTTTTGTTGATGTTGCTGTTGACGTTGACGTTTTGTTATATCATTATTTAGTAAAGACTTTTTCGTTTGTTGTACATCAGTTGTTATCGATCTTTTTTCTGTGTCACTATCACTGTGTATAATATTAGTACGTTTTAATTTCAAAGATTTATTAGCTAATTTTTCGTTTGATCCAATATTGGTAGAAGTAGCAGCAGTAGTCGTCGCCGTGGTCGTAGTAGTTGCTGTTGCTGTTGCTGATGCCTTCAAATTTTTTGTATCAATACGTTCAAGCGTTAATTGTGGGACCTTTGAACCAAGGGGTGCAGTCGATGTTGTTTGTTTTGTAGGTTTAGTTACTTTAGGTGTAGGCTTTGTAGATTCACTTACAGCTGGTTTCGATATTGTTGATGGTTTTTTCGGAATTTTATCTAATGTTGGTTTTTTCGTCGTATTTGTTTCACTCAAAACTGTTTGCTTAGTAGCCGGTGAACGCCATGTAGATTTTTTATCATCTCCTTGACGTTCATCAATATCATTTGTAAATACATTCGTATCTTGTTGATTAAGAGATTTTTTCTTTTCATTTGTTACGGTTGGTGTTGATGGCGGCGTACGTTTTGTTGTTGAATCAATTGATGTTGAACGACTGTTCGTTGATGTTATTTGTGATGTTGAACGTGTTTCATTTGATGCTAATGGTGATACATAATTTGTTGATGCTTTTCGTTCATTTGTTGATGACGGTGATGGTGGTGATGGATTTGATAACGAACGTTGTTTCAATATAGATTTTAAACCAGTTGATGTTTGGTGTTGAAGAACAGGCGAAGAAATTGTTCCTGGCGAACGATGTATATTAGATCCAATATTAGTCGACGTTGTCGATTCTGGTGATAGCAATATAGGAGAATCTTTATTATTGGTAGGTGTTGTTGGTGTCGTTGATGTTGTATTAACAACTAATGGTGGTGGAATAGGTTTACGCTTAAATTTAGCAGATGGTCCGAGACGTTCGAGAATTTTAGCTGACGATGTACTAGGTGAATTCGTTGATGAATCAGAAAATGGTGATACAGATGGAATATTAGATGTGGGTGGACTTAGAAGATTTGTTGAAATTGAACGATTAGGTATTGACGATGTTGGCGCAGGAGGATGATGAGAAGGAATATTTAATGATGATATTAGACTATTATTCGATGAAGTACTGAGTTTTGATGTTATCGATGAAGCATTAATATGAAGTGATGGTGATATGAGTGATGCTGGTACTGGTGGAGGTGGAGGATGAAGTGTATTAGTAAATGACCTGAGAGCAGAAGAAATAAAAATAAAAATTTTCACGTGTATTAGTTAAAAAGTAAAATTTTTACATTGAATTATATTTTGCTGCTGCTAGTTGTGTTTGAGCAATAGCCACATGAAATGTATTTAATATTGAATTTGATGATGGATCAGGTAAACGTTGCAAACTTGTAAATGGTGGCGGAGGTGGAGGCGGTGGCGGCGTTAATGCCGAAATGTTCGCCGGTGATGAAGTTGTTGCTGATATAGACCGATTTAAATTTAATGTTGATACAGCTGTAACCGGATAATGAAATGGTGAAGTTGTTGAAACGGTTGGTGTCGTTTTAGATGGTAATATTGTTTGTGCTGGTTGAGCATTTAATGCAGCAGCACGCGCTGCTTGAATACATTGAGCAAGCGTTGTCGATGGTGCTGATGCTGAAAGTGTTGATACAAGTTCATTAACACTTTTAACTGTGACATTGGGATTTATTGATGATGGTGTTGTTGTTGTTACTGCTGCCGATTTTAAATTTTGTTGTTCAATAAGTATTGCCGGTGATAGTGATGAACTTGATGATGAAGATGAGGATGATGTCGCTGATTTTTGTTGTCCATGATTCATTTCGTACATTTGTTTATCTAATAATCTAATACGTTCATCAAGTGGTATACGTGCTGTTGATAAATCTTCATCGTTATTATTATTATTATTATTAAGAAGATTTGTTTCCAATGATAGATCATATTTTATTGTCGTGGTTGTTGTTACCGTAGGTGTTGTTGTTGTTGTTGTTGTTGTTGCTGTTGATAACGATGAAGATGATGATGGATTATTTAAACCGAGTGATGAATGTTTTAAATGTGCTTTTGGATTAAGTACAACCAGAACATTAGATGCTGTTGTTGATGTTTTAATATGTTCAAATGCAAATTGTGGAAATGGTAAACGAATAGATTCAACATGATCATTAAATAATAATGGATAACTTCTTAAACGTACATCTAATNATCTTCATCGTTATTATTATTATTATTATTAAGAAGATTTGTTTCCAATGATAGATCATATTTTATTGTCGTGGTTGTTGTTACCGTAGGTGTTGTTGTTGCTGTTGTTGTTGTTGTTGCTGTTGATAACGATGAAGATGATGATGGATTATTTAAACCGAGTGATGAATGTTTTAAATGTGCTTTTGGATTAAGTACAACCAGAACATTAGATGCTGTTGTTGATGTTTTAATATGTTCAAATGCAAATTGTGGAAATGGTAAACGAATAGATTCAACATGATCATTAAATAATAATGGATAACTTCTTAAACGTACATCTAATTGATCATACGACGACAATGAATCTAGTGGAATTGTTTTCGTGTGATTTGTTGCTAAATGATATTTTGTTTTATGTACTCGACGATGACTCACATGATTATCAAGATCATCTTTTGTTATTGTTGTTGATGATTGTGATGGCGATAAATGAACGTCATTTGTTGATAAATTATCACCTTGTTCATCTCGTTTACTACCAGCACGTATTGGCTGTAGACGATACGATGATGACGATGATAATAATAATGAAGCTTTTTCATTTTTAGCATTTTTTAGTAATGCTGATGCGGATGCTGATTTAATGTTTGTTGACGTTGTTAAATTATTTGTTTCAATAGGTGGTGATGTTTTCGATGTTTGTTCATCACTCACATTTTCAAGACTATCATCGTCAGGTTTCGGTTTTAATGAATGCTCTTCATCATCATTTTGATCTAATCCCATTGAACTGTTACTATCATGTAAATGATTTTGCATGAGCCAATCAAAAACACGTTCAGTATTTTTTAATGGTGCTTTTGGTGATGATGAAGAATGTACTGCTGCTGCTGTTTGTTGTTGTTGTTGTTGTTGTTGCTGCTGTTGTTTGGGTGATAATGTTGGTTCTTTTTTTATTGTTTCAACATGATCTTCAAGTACTAAACTAGGAAGCATAGCTGCATTTGGTTGTTGTTGAGAATTTGGAATGATTGTTGATGAATCGGTATCTTTTTCAGGTTTTAGTGTTCGAGAACGATTCAAAGATTTAGTTGGGTGTTCTTTATTTGATGAAGATTTTTTTCCAGCTGATGATTTCAAATTATTATTTGTTAGAGATTTCGAAGGTTTTTTCGATGTTTTATGTGAATGTTTATTTGCATGATGTTTTTGATAAGAATTTGAACGACGTTCAAGACTATTTGTACTAGTCGAACTGTGACTTGTTGTCGACGATGATCTCGAAGTTGACGACGACGTTGACGAAGCATGATGACGAACATGACTACTACGATGAGGATTTCGACAGGATGAGAGATTATTTGAAACTAAGAAAAAATAAAATTTATTACATATTTTTAAGGTAATTTTGAAAAGAATTGATTCTATTATCTTTTCATAATTCTATTCAGTTTACTGCATTTAAAACAAAAATGTGCGAGTATATTTTTTTTAAATATAACTTTAACGTTACTTCATCGAGCCGTATGTCTTTATTAGATCTTAAAAAGTAAACTAAATTTTGATGCTAAATGAATAGATAAATGGTGCAAGGTCAAAGAGTGAAAGTCAATCAATTCTCTCTTTCGTTTTAAAATTGATTCACTCAAAATTTTCTACAGATTCTCGTTCAATAGATCTCTTTAATCTATTGTAGTCGCACTCATCATTAATAAATTCTTTTTAACGAGTGGCATGAGCATAAAGAAGTTCCACTCTTTAAAATTTACAGAAGAATGCTAATTAAATCACACGGTTTCCATGTGGTTGGATAGAATTATTGATGTTTTATTGAACTATATTACAATAAAACGTATTCATTATTTAATTTAAGATAATTATGAAAAATAACATAATCAAACTATAGTTTAACATACGACTGTCTTTTGATGAAGTTGATAAACGATGTCGTCGACTATTTATTGACGAGCCACAAATAGTTCCATTATCAACTGTTGTTTTACAAAAAATAAAAAAAAAACGTACAGCCATTTCAACGATAAAGATTAATAGAAACTGTACCTGATGGAATGGATATTAAAGTACTAGTAGTTCCTTTCCCATATTCTTTTGAATGTCGTCTAGAAAAATAAAAATAAATAAATCGTGATTGGGTTGGATTAAATCTGAATACCGATCGGATGAATGTCTTGAATCATTTTTATGTTGTGATCGATTACTATTAGTATTATTAGTATTAGTATTATTATATGCATTTAACCATCGATCACTACTATTCGTTCGAGTAGGTGCAGTTTCAAATGTTTGAATTGTTTCGGGAACAACTTCACGTGCTGTACCATTACGTTTTGATCTGTAAAAAAATAAAAAAATTCTCTCTAAAATATCATAAACTACTGATTTATTTTACGTACACAGGCCGAGATTCTCCATGATATGTAGAATCAGGCGGATAACCACCATAACTGCAAAAAAAGAGAACTCGAATATTCATAGATAAAATAAATAATCTAAGCATACTTTTTCTTATGACTAGTTTCATCAATAATATCCGAAAATCTGGTAACAAACACTTTACTAGCGAAATCTACTTGTATTTTTTTCGATTCAAGTTTTTTTCCACGTATCGAATTAATTGCTTCTTGTGCAGCACGTGTTTCAGTAAAATAAATTAAACATTGGGCTGTTTGACTTTTATGACTATTACGATTATCAATAAATATATCAACGACTTCACAAGTAGGTAAATTTGTGTGACGAATTATAAAATTTCGTATTGACGATTCGGTTATGTTTAAAGGTAAATCATCAAGCCAAAGTACATTTGTTGGTTGACTTTTACCGAATCCCAACTTAAAAAGAAGAAAAAGGCATTAAAATTATTTATAATTAAAATAAATAATTAACTGAAAGGAAATCTTTGTTTTTTGATAAGTTTAAACGATTTAGATATTGATTTTATATCAATAGGTATTAAGTTAATGATTGATATTAATAGAAGAAAAATAAAATAATAATTATAAATGAAATTTGAAATATTTATCACAATATACGTAGATAAAATCATATATGGAAAATGTGTTATATGTCACATATTTTATGAGCAATCGAATACTTTTGTTAAGTTCCACAATGAATTATTTTTTCGGTTTTTGTAGATTTAAAACCTTTTAAAAATCATTTTTTGACTATTATCAATTTGATTATTTCAATCAAAATCAAAATTCAACCATTAGTCACATAAAACCTATTCAAACATCATTATCTAAATCGTTTTAATCTTTTAAAAATCTATGTATTTTATTTTATGACTATAACTGATGAATATCTTGGAACGATATATACTTTAATTGAATGATCTCGTCCAAGTTTCGATTCAAAAGCTTTCATTGCTTTAACAACACTTTTAATATCAGCATATTGAACGAATGCAAATGGTAATTGATGTGGAGATTGTGTTTGACGTTTTATTTCAAGTTCCTTTTTAAAATAAAACGAAAAAGAAATATGTCCTTTTCAAATACATAAATTTGTTTATACATACAATAATATCACCATATTCTGCATATGCTTCGCGTAATTCATTATAAGATATTTCCGACTGAAGATTTCCTATATATAAAGTACGTGTTGCTTTTACAGAATATTCATCAAAATCAGGATCTGGACACACTGAACGTTTCATTATATCACATTCATCGTTTTCTAATAAAGCAAAACAAAAAATAATCATAAAAACCCAAAACGTTTATTTGTGTTTTTATTTTACCATTTATTATTCCATCGTATGGTTCAGCTTTCAATCGTAAGCCTCCTATAGATTTAGTTATTGCAAATGTTAAAGCTTTATCTACATCAGTAGATTTTCTGAATGTTAATAATGCGTAACGTGATTCTTGTTCACCGTCGATTTTAACTGTTAATAAACGGCCTGATTTTTTAAATTCAACAAATAAATTCCATAATGATTCACGCAATGATTCTTCTATTAAGAATAAGTATTTAAAAAAAAATAGTACTCTCGTATTGATTTCTACGAAATCAAAAATATAAACATACTAGGAGTTTTTGATGGTAAATGATAAATTTTTAATATTCGAGTTTTGCCCACTGGATCATTTAATGATGGCTGAGCTTTTGTTGGATTACGACGACGATTTTTACATGAAATACTAAATAAAAGATTTCTTTTGTTCATTACTTTTGTTTATTTTTATTTTTCGAAATAACAATACCTATCATCACTCGATCGTTCGGATTCGGATGACGATGAAGACGAAGACGATGATGAAGAATTTTCATGTTTTCGACATGGTGGTTTTTGTATTGTTGAATGTGAACTATTCGCTGTTCTAATAAAATAATTAACAATGAGTGAATTGAGTTTTAGGTTTTTTTTCTTGAGATAGATCATTGGTTTTTTTATCAAATCTTACTTCGAATTTTTTGTTGACGATGTTTTTCTTTTACTTCCTGATGAATCAGAATCACGTTTAACAGGTACGACTTGATGCCTAATTCAACAATAAATAAAATCCAATTTAAATAAATAAAATTCTAATTATTATTCTCATTTGTATTTTTTTTTTTTTGAGAAGAGAAAACAAAAAATGCCAAAAAGTAGCATGTCCTCGTTTTCTTGTTGTTTTTTGTTTGTCGTCGCAACAAATAAAAACAAAAATATCCTGCATCGTTTATGTATTAACCTTATCATGCCACAAATATCAATTACTCTACTCCATATTCTTTTTCAAATAGACAAGTAAGTTGACTCATACATACACGGATGTGTGCATACACACACTCGAGTTCAAGGCTAATAAGATGACTGTTGCGCAGAATACAATGCAGGAGAGAACAAAAGGAGAAAAATGAATAAAAAGAAAAAATATATCGAAGGACGTAAAAACGTAAAACATTGAAATAAAGAAACGACCTAAACTTCGATCATATATTGGTTAGGTAGTTTAAAAAGAAAACGGATTGAATCTATTTTAAAATCTTTCTAGATAATGATCCTGAGGAATAAGAGAAGCTGTTACAACATCAGTTTCAGAACGAAAGATATTCGTGACAATAAATACAATAAAAAAAAAGAAATGTAAACAAGCAAGAAAATTTTCTTACCGAACATTTTCATCAGGACTGCCAAGTGTACGTGATAGTCGTTTATCTCGATCACCATTTATTGTTTTAGTCGATACCGAATTTGTCACTGTTGTTATATTCGATGTATTCGAAGATGATGAAGATGACGGTTCAACAACCGTCGAAGAAATCAATGGTGACGGTTGTTCGAGTAATAGATTAGTCGATAGAGATGATGGTTGAATCGGTTGTGGTGATGGTTCTAAAAGTGTTTTTGGCACTGAATTTGAACCATCATGAAATGCTGTTCGTAATCGTTTATCGTCGAGAATATTTTCTGCATTATGTGCTTTCGATGCTGTGCGTACATCCAAAAAAGCGACAAAAGCAAAACGTTGATCATCGATTTTAACAGATTGAACACGGCCATGTCTACATATAATCATAGTCAAATAGAAAATTTATCATTTTTTTTAACTATTAATAATTTTTATTTTGTTTGTCTCTACCGTTTAAAACATTCTTTGATTGTATCTTCTGTAGCCGTTTCTGGCAAGTTAGCTATAGCCAACCATCTGGATTCTGTTGGTTTTGTGGATAATGATACTTTGCTAGTCGTGGTTTCACTGGGCATGGCAAAAATTCATTCGATATACAGTAATGCAAATATGTACAAGTTGAAAAACGTAAATCATATACAGACACACACACAATAATTTGTCAAACAAGAAACAAAAAATATTTCGAAATTTTTAAGGTCAGAACAATGGCGATATTCGTCGCCGTTGACGTGGGATGATGATGAACATTGTTGTTGTTGCCAGCATCTACATTGAAAAGAAGAACGAACAGGCGAGAGAGAGAAAAAGAAGAAGAAAAAGGAAAAAAAAACGAGCCACCTTACATTACATTTCTCTTCTCTATAGCATTCTTTCCCCTCTTTCTCTCGCTTTTTCTTCTCCATCCATTTTGCACTATAGAGAGTATAACAGTGCGAGCGCGCTCTCGCTCTTCAAACTATCGTCGACGACGGCTATGGCGGTCGGAGCGACAATCGTATGTTGTATCGTCGGGCAATGATGATGATGATGATGATGATGATGGTAGTAGTGGGAGAGCAAGCTTATGCGCACAGCTTTACATACACTTAAAATACTAATGGCACATGATATGGTACTGATTCTAATCAAAATTAGTAGTATCTTTTATGTTACATTTGAAAATTTTCTCGATCAGGTTTTTTTTATTATTTTGCTTTTGATCAAAACGGACATATAGAGCCATCATTTATGCTTAAGTATTTATTTTCTTGTTTTCATTTTGCTTATGAAATGAAGACTAATAACAACAACAACAATACCAACAAAAACCATTGTGGTCTCTGTTTGAGAATCTAATTATGATAAAAGAACACAGAAAATCTACTCTGGATAGACAGGCAGAGAGGAAACAGAAAGAGAAGAAGGAAAAGGTGAATGCATAAAATTTCGTCCGCCAATTAGACGTGGCGTTCGCGGCGGCGTCGACAAAGCAGACGAGTAATTTCTATTTTTTTTTTGCTCTTCTTGTCGTCACTGAATGTATGCAGCAGCCCGAGTGTGTTGTGTATTTCGGGGTATATGTTGGCCCGTCTACACAATCGCTTGCTTGCATGCACACTACTTTTATTAATGGAGTCTCCTATTTTTTTTTCTCCCTCTTTCTCTCTATATGTCTTCGTCGTCTCTCTTATTGCGCAGCGCATTTGTTCCTTTTTATTTTATCAAGCATTTCGCGGCGTTGTCGACGTCGTCGAAGCTTCTCGAATACAAGATTAGATTACAGGCATGTATGCAGGGCAGAGTAGGCAAACGAGCGGCGAGAGACGAGAAAAAAATCTTATTTTTTCTTACTCTCTCTCTGCTTCTCATTTTCTCCAACTTCATCATACAAAGCGGGCACATATCGTTTGTTTCTCCCTCACTCGCATATATTCAAGCATCGACGACGACGACCAACGAGCCTCATGCCTTTCTTTTTGTCTCTCTTCTTTCTCTCTCTTGTTCGTTTGGTCGTCATCGAGTAATATGAGGTTCATATACTATCATCGTTCATGTAGTTGATGCTGTTACTACTACTCAACAAACAACGTCATATATCTTTCTATATATATATATATAATAATATACGCTTGCATACATTATTCTCGCATTTCGATTTTCCCATCGTTGCAAATCGTCGATATGTATATATACATATAAAATATATAAATTGGGCTTGTGTTGTTTTGTAGTCGTCGTGTTTTTTGTTTATAATAACGTCATTCCGTCCGTCGCAACTACTTCTAATACTACTTATGTCGTATTTCATTCCTAGTTTTTAGGCATTAATTGTTTCTCATTGGATTTATGCGTTTCTGTCGATGCTATTAAATTAGTGGGAAAATATTTTGTCTCAGGAGTTTAAACAACGACGATTTTTTGATGATCTCATATTTTGTTTATGCTGAATTTTAGTCTTTTTGTCTGCATTTGTTTCATATGCAATCATTGGTTTGGAAACAAAGAAGTTTCTAATTCTATATATATATATATATAAAGAGGAATAACTAGACAAGAATAGAATGAAAAAGATGTAAAGGAAAAGCAATGAATAGAGAGACAAAAGCAGAAAAAAGAAAAACAATGAAGAAAAAATGCATACGGCTTCCATTTTTGTGCTAACGAATAAAAAATTCTATAGATTGTATAGGTGAAAAGGGAGTCTGTTTGACACAGAAATAATAGAAAAAAAAGAGCGAGACTGATTTTTTTTCTTTCTTTTTTTTCATTGGCTGTAGGCAAGAGTGCGGCATATATGAGAAGAAGCTTTTGGCACAGTGCCATCAATGTTGATGATGTCTTTCACGACGATATTTTTCTTGCCCTATGCATCAACCTGTGTCCTTGTAACTGTCTAGGCAATAATTTACACTATTTTTTTCTTCTTACTTGTCCTTATTTTATTTTGAGAATACAAGAACAAAACTAGGGTTGCTCAAAGGCAAAATGACACGTCAGTAAAAATTCTTTTACGAATAATAATACAAATAAAAACAATAGAAAAAACGAACTGTAATAACGATAAAGCATACTGTAATGCAAATATCCATATTGTGATTATTATATAAGCTTTTATATTAAGAAAAAAATACTTGTTGCTTATTTTGCAGTCATATTAATATCACGCTGTTTTTTGCGTACATATAGATAAAAATAGTAAAGACAGCAAGCGACAAGAAAGAGAAAAGAAAAAAATTTAAAAATAAAAAGTCTACAAAAAAGAAAAGCAATAAATAAAGAGATTCGAGATTTGAATATAATTGTCAATATCACCAAATATTTAAATATGAGCCCCAAGAAGGTGAATTAATATCATTATTAGTCATTTGTGCAGTCTGTGATTCATTGCTTCTTAAATTCTCATCGAATGTTGTCGATAAATTTGCAACACGAACAAGTTGCGCTTGTTCATCAGGACTCAATTTAAGCATTGTAACAAGTACAGGTATTAACTGTAAACGTTCATCTGTGGATTTTAGAACGAGAAATTTTACAATAATATTTTTTAAATATTCTAAACTTGATATGGATTCAGCACGATCCATATTACGTTCGATGCGTCGGATTTCGTCTTTGAGTAATGTAACTTGTTGATCTAAACGTGCATTATTTAATTCCGACTCATTTAAAAGTTCTGCTGTATCGAGTAAATGTATTTTTGTTGTATGTAGTTCTTCTTCTAAACGTTGTCGTTCGAATTCAATTTTTTCAAATGAAATATCAAGTGATTTATCGTTTGTTGATGATAGAGTAGTAGTATTATTTTCCACAGTACTACTAGTATCGATTGAGGCATTATCAAGTGTTTTCATTGGAATGTGTGATAATTGATGTTCGACACTAGCCGAATCGAACTCCTGAAATAATAAAAAATTCAAATATAATTATAATAAAAAATAAAAAATAAGACGATCTATTCGTGTCTAGAGAATTTCATTCCTAGGAATGCACGAAGAAACAATATTTCATAATTATCTATGTATAACATATTGAACATTTTTTTTTTCGCTTTTCTATAAGGAGATAGTGTACAAAACGTTTTCGATCAGTATCTAGATTAGAATTGACTTAATATTAATATGAGCTTACTTTTTTTGACAACTGCAACAGTTATTAATAAGTAGCTTTCAAAAAATCGAGTAAGAAGAATTTTACATTTTATTCT
The DNA here is from genome assembly GCA_900239745.1 of Rotaria magnacalcarata. Classification (NCBI taxonomy): domain Eukaryota; kingdom Metazoa; phylum Rotifera; class Eurotatoria; order Philodinida; family Philodinidae; genus Rotaria; species Rotaria magnacalcarata. The sequence continues at coordinate 81,718 of OENM01000185.1, forward strand.
ATTTTAAAAGGTAAAATTCTGTTATGCACTATTGTTGAAAAATACAAGAAAATGATATTTTATTACGATATAATTTTGATTTCAAAATATGCTTCAAATAGATCAACTTCAGTGTTTTATATTTCGATTATTGAAAATTTCTGTTAGTTAGTTAGTTGGTATTATCGATCTATTGAGATTGAATTCAGTTGTTTTAAACACTAGCGTGAACATTAGATGTAGCTATACTGAATCTAATTGAGTAAGAAAAAGCAGTAGAGAATTTTCAATTATTATTAATTAGAAAATTATTGATACTTATTATTTAAATAAATAGGCAAGGAATAAAATGGAATGAATGTTTACTTCTCCTTGTTGACGTTCACAAGTACTGCATGCAAGGGTATCATCTCTATTAGAATGATTATTTATACCGATTTGTGACGATTCAGTATTTGATGTTAGTTTTTCATTATCAATATTTGTTTGTCGTAATAAATCTATACGAATTTTTAATTGCTCCAATTCTTGTCGAGTAGTTTCTAATTCATTTTTTAAAGTTGATATTGAACGTTCATAATCAGATTCCATACTGACAATTTGTTCCTTAAAAACATCGATGTAATGCAATGGAATTCTATTTTATTTTATTTTGTATTTTACTTTATATACTGTCGAAAGCGTTTCGTTGAGAAGTATTGCACTTTTCAATTTATCATCGGTATCATTGATTCGTTGTAAATATTCGTTTTCAATGTTATCTATTTCTAGTTTATGCTTGAATAAAAAAATATAAAGTTTATTCTTTAGTTTTGTAGTTGTTGTTGGTTTTTATTCTCAAATAATTACTTGTTTACGAAGATCTTGTTCTCGTTTCTTAGGTTCATTAATGAGTTTAGCTTGGAATTCTAGAAGACGCTCTTGTTCTTTTTGTAGCATATCATTTTCACAGATTAATACTAGAATTCTATCACTAAATAGATAGAATTATTGATGATAGAATGATTTCAAAAAAAATAATAAAGTCTTGTTACTTTGCTTCTCGAACTGTTGTATTTAATTTTTCAATGATTTCTTCTAATTCAACTTGTTTATCTACTACTGATGGTAAACGTTCACGTTGATTCATTTGATGTTGTTTAAGAACACTTTGTGCACGAATCTGAATTATTCAAATATTTGAAGAAGAAAACGCAATTAACTATTTATTTTCCATTTGCTATGATGGAAAAAGGTGGAAAGGAAAAATATCGAAAGGGAAAAATGTCGAAAATAAAAATATCGAAAACAAAATTGATACAAATGCAGATGGATAGAAATGCTGAAAACGAGAGTATATTGAAGTACAAGTCTCCCTCACCCTCAATTCAATCTTACATGCTCATGTTCATCTCATATTCTTGTTGTCGACACTTCTATTTCCGATATTTTTCCCTTTCGACCTTTTTCCATCCATTCTTCCATTTAAATCTATGGGCAATAAAAATTTATATTCTGCATTCTTGTTTTTCCCGACAGTATGATTTATATACAGACGAGTATAACCTCTACATAAATTTCAATATCTCAAATTCGAATTTTATTTCTAGTAAAATGTTTTACATTCTTATTGGATACACTTTTTGAATGAAATTAGCGGTTAATATAACCTAAAATGTTCTCATATAATTTTGACAATGAATACAGAAGAATTAAATTATGACTAACTCTTACTTTTAAAGTGTTACTCATTGGAATCGTATCGGATTCGGTTAACAGGAAATTTCCGGATCCGGACCCAGTCTACTATTGTGCGGAAAGAAAGACTCTTTCTATTGAAAATCACTCATATCACGTTATATCGACTTGAATGAATGCTTACTATGCATGGGTAGATTAAAATTGTGAAAGACATTGTTCACTCTCAAGTTGAAAACAACTGAAGGAAAAACATCATAAAAAACAGACCTACGACAATGAGACGTTATTTTAATATTTATTATTTTCAAAGAGTCTCTATTGAAAATAGTTTCGTTCAAAGAAAATCCCAATACGACTGATTCATGTTGAACCAATCGAATATTATGAAATATAATTATTGATGATAAATATTCGAGTATTAAATATTTCTATCAAGCATCATACGTAACCATTCAAGCTAACTTTGTTTTTGTTTTTCCTAATTTTGTCTAAATAATTCTCTCAGATAATATTTAAAACATCTCATGTAACTTTCAATAAATATTCTACGTAATCTTACTTTATAGCTATTGAAATCATCTTCAAGTGTATCACTAGAAAAAGAAAATAATATAGTTAAAGCGTTTCTTTTTGTTTTTAAAATCTAAACTTACTTATCTTGTTTTGCAATATCCAAATCATGTTTAACAATACTTAAATTTTGTTCCAATAGATTAATAGTTCGTTGACTTGTTTCGTTTTGATTACTGAGTTTTTCTAAATTTTAATGAAAAAGTAAATTCCAAAAACAGAATAGTTAGTAATCGAACTGTTTACCAATTAAATGTTGTTTCTCATTTTGTAATTCCGTAATTAATATTTTATTATTATCAAAATCGTTTTGTAATTTTTCAAGTAACACTCGAACATGATCATCATTATAATATCGTTGCAATTCAAGATCTTTAGCATTTTGTAATTCTTTTTTTGCAAGATCTAAAAGTGCTTTAAATTTATTAGCACGCTGTTCAATTTGTTGATTTTGTTGTTCTAAATTTTTGTTTTCAATTTTAAGACAAGCATATTTATCTGTACTAGTAGATAATTCTTCATGTAAATCTTGAATTTCTTTATCTTTATTCATTAATTCATCTTTTAAGTTGTTTATTGTTTTTTCGTAGTCAGCTAATTCAAGATCAATTAAACTTTGTTTTGGTTGATGTTGATTTTTTTCGTGTAATTCTCTTTTAAGACGTGTTAATAAAACTTTCATTTTGTGATATTTTTCTTTTAATTCCTATTCATAGAAGACGATAAACAGATTCGATTGTTATTAAAGAAAATTTTACTTGAATATTTTCTTCTGAATCAAATGCTGACTTTCTACTTTTATCATTAGTATTATTTAGAACTTGATTGTGTCGTATACGCTCCAATTCTGATTCATGATGATCATTCAAATTTGCTTGGTTCGGTTCACTCTTGTTGTTGGACTGGTTTAATTGAACATCTTGTATATGAATTTTATTTGAATCTAATTGGTGTTGGAGATTCTCAATCGTCTAAATAATTCAAGTTCTAAATTTAGTATGATGAAGTTCAACGTCATGTTCGAAAGTATAGCTGAAGCGACATTTTTTACTACATGGCATAGATCATCGTTTTTTTCCTCAAAAGACAAAGTTCTTAATCAAGTAATCAAATTGAGATGAGATTTTTAGGAATAGTTCGCATGTGTTGAAATGTTTCAATCATATTTCTTTAATAAAGATGTGAAAGAATCAAATTTTAAATAGATAAGTAAGCTTGTGAATATGCATTGATTTTCTAATGTGTAAAAATTATTTCTGCTTTTTCTTTTCGACGATATCATGGAAATTAGATAAGTAAGATAGAGATTTTTAACATTTATTCAAGTCAAAGATCAATACATGACCTTATTTATTTAAAAAATAGATTCATTATATTTTTCATAATAAGAAAAACTGGAAATAGAGCTCTACAGAATTATCTTTTTCCTTTGTTCTACATTGAGATAAAAACAAAAAGGCTTTTGGAACTATTACCCTAGCATTAAGAAAAGGGTACATCTGAAGGTGGCTGATGAACGATACTATGCCTAAGGAAAGCATCATCTAAAAAAACGACTATTTTGTTTTTACCTGGGGAAACTATTCCGTTTATCTATACTCTTGTAATTATTTAAAAATTCCTAGATAATCATTTTTCATTCAGGCAAACTTTCACATAATAATATCTTTAAAAACGTTTCTTCTAGTTATTTTAAAATTATTAAAGTTAGTCTTTGAAATATACTTGTCGTAATTGAAGTTTGTCTTGATCAGTTGTTAGATCATTTCTTTCCAACTGTTGTTTTATATTATCAATATTCTATATTGGAAGAAAAAAATAATAATAATAATAATAATAAGTACTACAACAACGATTTAAAGAAAGTAATATTACCTGAATCAATTCGAGTTTTTCTTTTTCTAAATTAGTAACTTGCTTCGTTAATGAATTTATTTCGTTAATTAACTTATTTTTCTCTTCTTTAGTTTCATGAGATTTGATTTTAAATTGATCTAATTCAATATTTAATAAATCCAATTGTTTCTGATAAAGATCAATTTGCTTATTTTTTTCTAAAATAATTTCATGATTTTGCTTTAAATCATTATCTAATTGTTTATTCTCATTTATTTTTGTTTGAACTAACTCATTTAATTCATTTTGTTGTTTTGATTTAAATGAATAAAGTTCATCTTGATTTTGTGCTGCATTTATTAATGTTAATTTTTGTTGTTCTAAACCATCGCGAAATTGATTTATTTGATTTTGATATTTTTCAATGAGACTTTCTTTAGATTTTTCATCCTGTTCTAATTGAAATTTAAGTAAATGAATGTTTTCATCACGTTCTAACAGTTGCACATGTTGATGATCATAATCCCTTTTTAACTTGTCAAATAAATGACGTTGACGTTGCAATTCAAGTTCTTTTTCATTAAGATATTGATTTAGCTGTTGCATGCGTTCCTCTAATTGCTTAGCAATATGATATTTTTGTTGAAGTTCATTATAGGAAAGTTCAATTTGTTTCAATTGATCAAATTTGATTTTATCTGAATGATCAAAATCAAGATGTTTTTTTCTGCTATTTTAAATGAATACGAACCGATATTTTCTTGCCTAAGAATAATTTCTAATTGAATAGTTTTTTCACATTGTTTAGCAAGTTGTTCTTCTAACTGAGCTTGATGTTCTTTCAGTTGTTCATAGGAATGATTTGCATAGAGACGTTGTTCTAATAGAGATATTTTATTTTGTTGTTCTTCATTTTCTTTTATTAAATCATCATGTCGTGAACGTAAACGTATAAGATTTTGTTCTATTTCTTCTGATACAAATTTGAAATTATCGAATTGTAATCGAAGAAATGAAGAAGATTTCTAAATAAAAATAAAAATAAAANAAATTCTTTCTATAGACACATTTATTTATATGATCTATCATGATTGTCTTAAAACTGCATACCGCTGACAAAGAAATAAAGTGACCTAATATCTACGCTCATGAAAATTGTATAGACACTTGATATTCTTTAAGCTATATTTCCTCTAGAATCTTATTTTTATTTTTATGATATACAATGAATAGAAAAATCGATTTGTTTCGAAATACAAAAAACTTTCAAGTAATGATTAATTATTTTATTATATTCAGTTATATCCCTGAGAAATCAAACTGTTAAATATTGAAGTATTTGCTTTTACAGAAAACTTGTACACTCAGTATAAATAGTGTTTCGAATCGCTTAAAATTTCTCCCAGCAAAAGACGAATTTTCGATAAAAATTATACTCATATAAATTAACATGCTCGAGAAGTAAACGATTGGAAATTCTCTACAGAACAACAAAATCTCAAAGTGAAATAACATCATGATTATCATCAATAAATTTGTATATTTTTTTCCACTACCTGATTGTCTGATTTTTCAATGATAATTTGCCATTCATCAGATTTAATCGTTTCATTCATTCCGACATAAATTCTTTCGAAAAGTGTATCTAATGCAATATGATCTTGTTTATGAACAAATATTTTACATTGTTCAAAACCGTTGTTGTGCACAAATAAAGCACAATCATTATAGTAATCGGTATCATTTAATGAATTGATTGACATATCATTATTTTTAAGCAAAATATATTGTAAAACACGACATCGTTCAACTAACAATGTAGATAAACGAAGTACACTCTCAAAATTTAATGGTACAGAAAAATCTTCATCTGTACAATTAGTAATTCCAATAGAATGTAATAATGTTGGAATGTCTGATGAAAGAAGTAACGATGATGTTGATGATGCTTTCGATATATGTTGAGTATTACTTTCAATTTGATTGAGCATGGAATTCATACATTGATCAATAGTTTCATCTAGGCTTTCATCTATTTGATTCAATGTTAATACTGAGGATTGTTTCGATGAGTTTTCATATGTTTGTAAATGATTGCAATGACTTTCACGTTGTAATTCAAGAAATTGTTCTTCAAAATCTTCGATTTGTCGACGATAATTATCGATTTCTTTTTCCATTAATTTTTTATCTTGTTGATAGTTTATTGATTTTAATCTTAAATCATCTAAATCTAATTTAATTTCTTCATTTAAAAATTCTAAATCCTCAATACGTTGTTGTAAATGAAGTTTTTCTTCTTCAATATGTTCAAATAATTGTTTAAAATGTTCTTGTTTTTGGTCTAATTCATTTTTATATGTTTGAAAAAATTCATCATCGAATTTATTCGATGGCGATATTGGCAGTTGTAATCGATCAATTGATGTTGAAACAAATTTTGATAAAAGCTCAGAATGAGATGAAGATTTTTGAGATTCATTTGTCAACGATGCCTGAATGAATGTGAGTTGATTTTGAAGATTCTTAAAAATGAAATAAAAATATTAGTAGAATAAAAAACAAATCTATAGTTTGGGACTAAGCATAGTCGATCTTCATAAGCTCGTACTAATTATTACTTATGCTATTGAAATGATATTTTTGCATGTATGCGTGTGACAGACAATTCCCGTCAGAAGTACTGGGCTCACTCTTTTTCTGTTCACATATACTGAATTCATGATTCATACATGTTTTTCCCCTTTCTGAATAATATAGTCAACGAAAATATGTATACTAAAGAAGTTATTTGTTTTGTCACTGTTTATTCTATTTCATTGATATTAATGATCGTTTTTATTCAAATGCTGAAGATAAACTGATATTTTTGTTCTAATATCACTGAAATTGCTCTCTCTCTCTCTCTCTCTTTCACACACAGATGTACTTTAGATCTTATCAACTAATAATTTCTAAGAGAATGAGCCCCATATCATATCTATCGGCTATTGAGAATTCACCGCTGATATTTTCAAAGCTTAATAAAGACTAGCGTTAGCTAATCGTTCAAAATAAATTCTTAATGTACAGATAAAGTATCATTTCTTTCTAACAGGAGTAGAACTAGATACAGTATCTGTAGCGATCTTTTGAATGAGGCTTTGAATGCAAATATTTGTGTCAGACTAGTGGCAATAATAGGATCACAAACAGAAGATAATGTCCAAATAAAAACTGTCAACAATATGAGGAAATAGAAGGCCGTTTAGTATTAACTGTCAGAACTTATTTTCACACGAATGCATCTAAAATATCAGCTTAGTATCACAAAGAATAGTATTGTTTTATGAGAGACAACTTCTATTTAATTCAGTAGTATATTTACTGATATTTCAACTTGCTGATTTTGACATGAAGTCTGCAATGTTTCATTTTCTAATCTAAAACTTGCCAATAATTCACGTGTAGTCTAGAATAGGAAACCAAATAGTTTTAGTATATGTATTTTTGAAATTGTAAATTTACATTTAGTTCTTCTTGAGTTTTCAATTGGCCAATTTTATTTTGTTCAAAGTCAATCATTAATTTAGAATATTTTGATTGTTCATCTTTAATTTGTTGACGAAGTTGCTAACAACGATACAAAAAAAAAAATTTTCTCTATTTAAGACATGAATAAATTGCATTACTTCTTCAATTTGACTAAAATTCGTATTTGATGCTGTTAATTCATTCATTTTTATTTCAAGTTTCTTTTTGAGTAAAATTTGATTTTTAACCACTTTAATTATTTCCTCTTTAGGCATTGATTCCAACTTAATTTTTTGAAAAATATACAAAAATTCAATTAATATTTTGAACAATATTTTCCAATTTATACAAACTTTTCCAGCTGTTGCTGATTTTTCATCATTTGTTGTTTTACCATCAAATGTTATTTCGTCACTCATCCTGATTAATAGATTTATTTGAAAATGAAAACAAATTTTGATATCAACTCATCTGAAAATAAAGATTAAAATAGTGTTTATACATTTTTCGATAACACAGTCTAATTCATACTAGCCGTGTTACTTAATTTAACATAGTAATAATATACCTTCTCAATGCATCCACATATGGATATGTATTTGTCCCTAGACAATCAAATACTGCTTAACATATGGTAATAGAATGTAAGCGAACTATTTTAAGTGCTTAAGGGAAAATAAAGATGACATAGAAATGCGCATGATTTTGTTTCTTTCTATAGAAAAAAAAGAATAGTATTTAGCACATTTTTTGCCGTATATCCGTAGGAAAGATTTTTACTGTTTGGCGATGAAAGCTGATGGACCGATGAAAGAAGCATTTCATCAGAAATAAATTGTTATTTTTCTATTCGACACATCATAGAAGCTTTTCTTTTGGTGTATTAGAACCGATTGTCTGGTATTCATTGATGACCTTGACAAACTTATTACATTCTCTTGGATTGGGTGTAGATAGAAAATGAATAAGAAAGACGACACAAAAATGAGAGAACGATAACGCTACGCCTCGTTGAAGCAATCATTACAAATAAGACTATAGTAATGACAAAATAGTATAAACAGACAAAAAACAAAACAAACAACTGTTTGATAGAAGATGCAGATAGTTATTAGATATTCATTTTTCAATTTAATCATTTTTACTGTTTACAGAAATCAATGGCATAAGAGAAAGATCTAATGAATTATTGCTTTCTAATGGTGATACTTTTCCTATTGTATAGAGAGTTAACTCGTGTAAATGTAAGATCTTGAATGAATAATGTTCTAGATCATTTCATTATACTCTCCTTCAAGATGTTTCTCTAGTTGAATTTTTATAATTTCATTTAAATATTCACTGCTGTATACTTTTCACGGTTTATTTGCGAATTCAATTTATTTCTCTAATATATAACAGTTCAATGGTATCAAAAAATACTTCATAATAAATATAGCTATACTGACATAAGTAAATAACATTTATCTGATACTATTTTAGAATTGAATCTGGATAAATTTTTAATTCTACTAGATGATGTTTATAGTTAAGATCGTACTTAGGAATATGAATTTTTTTCACCACTTTTCCACTGAATTTTTTATTCGTAAACATACATTGTGATTCTCACATGTGCTCAGACATATCAAATAAATGTTTCAATTAGAAAATAATAAACTAAGCTTTTTCTTCGCTAGTCGAGACATTATTAGATCGAGTAGTAAGATAAAGTGTGACAGTATTTGATTGATAGCTTCAGTGAATTGTATGAAGATTGAATTTAAAGAAATTATTGTTTGAAAAAAGAATCTTTTGTAAAAAAAAGAAATAAGAAATACAATTGTTTCTCCTGATACAATGGTCTAATAATAATTTATTGTCAAAAACAAAATATATCAATATCGAATTCTTGATGGATTTTCTTTACACCCTCGAAGACTTTTCGTATTGATTATTTTCTTCATATATTGTAACAGAATATTGAATTGTCAATTATAATAAATTTATATTCTAAATAATATATCTATAAAGAAGAACTTTCTATATCTATGGAAAGAAAACTAACTTATTATGATGTTTTTTTGTTTGATTAGAAAACTATGAGAACTTCGGTCATTTACTTTTAGCAAACATGCATTTAACAAAGCAATATAAAAATGAATTTCATAGTAAAAGAGAAAGAAAACCTATGTTATTTATTCTAGTTAACCGGTTAAATAAAGAAACAAAACAAAAATCGAAATTGCATTTTGTATTCATTCAATTTTCAAATTAACTATCTCACATTATTTCACTTTTTTTCCTGGTTTTGGCATATTTGCTTGTGTTGTGAGAGATTGAACCAGTTTAATAAGAATATATCCATGACAAATATGCAAAATTAAACTACTAACAAATGTTGATGGATACGTATTCCATGACAATTCAATTAGACCAAGTATTAGAAGACTAAAAAACAGAAGTTTTCTTTTCTTCATCAATTAAAAACTATTTAAATAACTTACTTAACAACGTCTTTTGAATTCGTACTCCATAATAAATGAAATAACATATGATAATACCAAACATAAAATTGATAATGAAGTGAACGACAAAAACAAATACCAATAAAATTCGAATAGAACATCAATGTTATAATGGTATCGTCGGATAAAATATAGTTATGATGGTAATTAAAAATGTCTTGCATTTTTTTAATATCTCTATTGAGTATTATAGTGAAAAAATTATTCATTTTGATTTTTGATTAACGTCAACTTACTTCAACCATTGATATCGACACACATACAATAAAACTATTATATGTAACAATAATAAGGTTAAATGAAAGTAACGACTAAGAAATATATGTTCAGGTATTAAACGCCAATTCACAGTCCATATATAGAAAAATTGTCGGCCAAGATCAAATGAACGAACAATATAAGCAGTAGGGTTTGACAAAAGAAATGGCACGGCAAATATGAGCTAAATTGTAAAAATTAAATAAAAAAGCAAAAGAGAAATTTCTAATTTTACTTGTAATAAACCAGAATAGAATATATATTTGAATGTTTGACCAAGTCCCACCGAAAGTAGAAGAATAAAAAAAAGTCCTGGTGCCATCAATAAAATATTCATTTTAATCGATACGGCCAAGCTGAAATATAATTAAATCACATAGAAATCATCTCACAGCTATCTTAGCAATGAGTTACTACATATGCGATGGACGCATCTGAAATAGCTTATTATAGATCGTGGCAGATGTTTTAGCAGCAAAATTTTCTTATTGCATCACTGAAATTGTTAATATAGGCTCTAAGAATGTATATGATTTAAGCCTTGGTGTAATATGTTAACCACACTCTCTTGTTGCATCTCTTGAGGATGACGTAAGAGAATGGTGAAGACATGTATTCAACAATGAACTCCAATAATTACCCAGAACAGCTGCACTATATGTCCTAATTTAATCATGTGGAGATTGCAGTAACAGCTTTTCAAGTAGAATTTGATATAATTCTACATAGAAAAAATAGCCTCGTCGAAACTGATAAGTATTCATCTCGATTCATTTATTCGATAGGGAATGTTAAATTAATCGATATTTACGTGAAAAACATTGTCACTGCGTATTTTTAATTTATAGTGAATTAAAAGTGTAGGGAAATCTCAAAGGAACAAGTATGCTTTCTCATTAGAAAAGAAGACTTTTTAGAATAATTAACAACAACGCTCAATGCTCATAATCCAAAATATTCGATTAATTTGTATTGTTTGTCTGTATATTTATAAAATTTTATCATGCCTGAAGATTTATTTAGGCACTCATTTTAACATACCTATAAAGTATGCAGGCAACAGTCCATTGTCGACGAAGTAGAAAAGCTAATGAAATATATAGCAATGTCATTGCAATAGGATCATTAAAAAGTCGAAGAACAAAAATTGAATGAATACGATATGCCAATAAGCACATAAATATATATGCATAAGGTGGCACCTAAAACAAAATAAAAATAACATACAAATTGCAGCTAGATTGTTGAATAAAAGATAGACGGAAAAAACCTTAGTATTTCGGTTATAGATGTAGAAAACAGCTGAGATCATAATCAAGTAAAGCCCAACAAATATGTATTGTACAAGACGAACATTATTGCCAAAATTTGTTATATAATAAAATATTAGATAAATATAAACGAAACCAGCTGGATAACTTTATACAGAAAAAACGAATTAATTCTTTATCGCTGTTAAAAATGTGATTTATACTTACACAAGTGGTCCCGTGTCACCTTTCAATTGATAATAATCATATGTACCATTTACAACACCTTCCACTTCTTGCATATATGCTTTCCAATCGATTTCTGTATAATTTATTATTCTTACAATAAAAATATTTAGAAATACTTCCAGAATAAAAAGACCACTCATGATATAAATCGATTTTTTGGGATTTAAAAGAAGATCCTTGTAGAAAGATAATTGAAAACATTGTCTGAATAGTAACTTGAGTCGTGTTGAAAAATTCGACGTAGATGATGATCGTGATTGTGGTGGTGGCATCTTTTTATTTAAAGTTAAGTATGAACGATTGATTCTACTCAAATATGTTTGAAGGTCCTGGCAGTGACACGATGTATAAAGTCGATGAAACAATCCAATAAATAGTGGATTTTTTAAATCATCAAATGACAAATGCCTAGAGTACAGATGTCACCACACATTATTTCTCATTACACATTAACGCAATGCAAACGTTTCAAACAAACAAAACTACGAGGAGTCTCTCTCTCTCTCTATCGTTAATCAACTTTTTTTATGTATGTATAATATCCAGGAAAGATTGAAATCTAGGCTACTCTTATGATATTTTTAAAGCGAATAATAAAAATCTAATTTCTAACATTCCCAGGTCAAAAAATCAGACACAGATCTTGTAAAATCAGAGATACGATCATACAAGATCTTACTGTCTGATTGTTTGACCTGGGTTATAGTGATTTCATCTCGGAAAAATATGTCATCGCTAAAAGTCGAATAACTCTTTCCTTTTTAGAAATGCAAAAGCAATTTTCTGCTCGCTTATTAATAGGTATAACTTAAAAATTGATTCTCACGTGAATAAAATACAGGCTACGATTAGTTGACTGTTTGCGACTATGAATGGAAAAAGAAATAGAAGAATGGTGTAGCTAGGAGCTGATCTGAACAAAAACATTTGTTTACTTGAAATTCTTATTTCTGTGTATTTCTCTAGACAATTGAATATAATTCGATCTAATAGGAACATATTGAAAAGATTTATGATACTTTAGTACACATGAACTCCAAGCATATTTGTATGTTCCAATGTTGATATTTATGTAAACATATATACGTAGTTGTAGACCATTTCTAAAAAAAACAAAGAGAACAGCGTGAAATATCGATTTACATCTAATTATAAGTGTGTAAGAAATAAAACATATAGAATAGTAATAACTTAATGTAGTATATAAAGACTTTAGATAGAACGTGATACTAACGTGTTCTACGGTGTTTCTTCGTTTTATAATCAGATATTGATTCATATCCAATGTTATCATTCTCATGCAATGTGGAAACGTTTGTTGGAAAATGTTGGCATTTCATTTTATAAATTCGAAATTTTTCGTGATAAACCAAGAGATCTGTAATAATACTCAGCAAAGTTCATGTTATACATACTTATGGTGACTATATTCATCGTATCATTAACCATAAAGTTGATAGTTCACACGCAATCGATCTTACTCATTGTATAATACGATTTTCATTAAAAAAAAGTAAAGAAACACTTTCAGCTAACAGTAAATATACCATGAAATGTTCATATTTTCTCATTTATTAATTTTTTCTTTTCCTACACATATTAAACAACTTATCGAACGCCACTAAGCGTCTGTCCTGCAGGTGAAACATTCCAACTAGGATAAGTTAAAACACACATAGCTTCAATTAAACAAGTTAGTGCCTACGTCCCTAGACTTACCATTGATATCAATAAAATTGAATAAAGCTAATGAGAATTCAACCGTTGTAACAAAACTATTTATTAACAAGCAGTCGACTACTAAATACGATTAATCATGTACGGTGTCTTAAATCATTCAACCATAATGATTGTCGCCAAAAACGTTGTGATTGTGCGGACTGTACTTCTTTGAGATGTGTTTTAAAAAAACCAAAGCAAATAAAACCAGTTCATCCGATTTGTTAACAATAACAATCGAATACGAAACCAAATAATTGGCATTGAATACCAACGAGTATGAGTACAAATATATCATGGGATTCATAAGTTATACATACGTTTTTCGATAGAACATTGCTAGATCAACATCGAACATAATTGACATTGACTTATCTATCTACTAGTACACAAACAGGCATTCGTAATACGAAGATTCTCAAAATCAATAATTCTGCTAATAACATTATCTTTTATCGCTGATTGAGTTGACAATCTATCTCATCAACTAACTTTCCTCTGTGCTTTCTTTTTTCACGTGAGAATTCTTTTAAATAAAAAACGGAACAAACGATGATAAGATTATGAATTTTTATTAGAGAACAATAAATTAAAACTAAAAAGATCAATAAATATAAATTCAATTGCTTGTTGTTTCAGTCATTGGAATAATTCGTTTCTTTTGTTTGTCGCTGTGTCGTCGATTTTTGAACCATTGCTAAAAATAATCAATGATATAGTTTTCATTAAAGACATACAAAGATAAGAAACTTACTCGAACTTTCTCAATTGGAGCTTCCAAATGAGCAGCCAATTGTTGAAGAGTTTCTGCTGATGGATGAGAATCACGATTGTATGCTTGATGAAGTATTTGAATTTCATTTTTTTTAAAGCATCGATGTCGACGAAGTGGTGTACGATCAGCAACATGGTAAACAGGTGTTGCTAAGAAAACGCAAAAAAATAGACTTCAAAAAGAATTCTTTAAGCTCCCGTGGATTAGCGGTTAACATAAGAAATCAGCTCATCTGTTGAACACTTCGTAAAAATTTAAAATGAAAGAAAAATCGACACATACGTCTTTGAACACAAGCATAATATACTTCCGTGTTTTGTGATTGATAATAACTGGAAGCCACCGGCGATATATTCATCGAAGGTGATGTTGAAGATGTATACAAATTTCGTGGCGAATGAAGAGGACATGAAGGTTGCGTCGGAATCGAATAACAATATGCAGGTGTTGTTGATACTGGGTACTCATGCACATAGTTGTACGATGCTGAATATTGGTGGAGCGAAGGTGAATAATAGCTATTGTTCATATTTGGAAATTATCCGTTAGATCAAATTTCGAATAGCTAAAAGTGATGAACTTACATTGCTTTTATATTGTGCCACGTTCTCTAGTGCGATGATAATTGACGAATTGTTGCACAATGAATGAGCAGCGTCTCATTTTTCAGAATAGCCTATGCAACGCTGTTCTTAATTGATACTCGTCATTATGCTACATTTTAATCATTATCGTTCTAATTAGTATATATTGTACATAGTTATGAATGAAACAATGTTACGAAATGACGAAATGCAAAGAAATAGACAGTCGAATAGCCCTCTCACCGAAATGTTTTATTGAAACTAAACAAACAAAAAAAGACAAAGAAAAGTAGAGTTTGCAATGAAATTATTGAATAATACAAAGGTGTCGAATGGATAATTTTTTACGTTTTGCTGTTTCATTAGTAAGTTCTGGCGTTAAATCACAAATAGGAGCAACCTCGTGCAAACAACTTTTTAAAGATGATATCAATGATGAAGATGATAATGATGATGATATGTCTGTAATATTATTTTCCGAAAAGCCATTGAGACTATCCAGACATGAACGAAAACTGCTATGCGTTGAAATTGTATCAGTATCATCATCATTATCGTACGTGACCATTGGTGTTATATCGAGATCATATGAATGATAATCAAATTTATTATTGCAAAATTTATTTCGTGATGCAGAAGCAAGTAAAGGCGTTGATGGATAACGGGTTCTCCATGGGTATGAAAGTCGATCTTGTTGAAGTTCGTAGTTTGATGGTGAATGAGGAAAATTTATCTTTTTCTTTTGAAATCGATGTTGTTTTTGTTGAATAAAATCATTATAAAATGATGCCTTTGAACGATGTATATCTGTTAATTTTGTTGACGAACAATTTAGATTGATTGCTTGTAATGAAGAACGTTGTTGTACTGGTGATTCAATAATAACAGGTAAATTAGAATGACGTTCATCGTCGAGCTAGATATAATTCATCTTACAGAAATATGATTTTTAAATAGCGAATAAATATAACTTACTTGAAATTGTGTTTGCTTGTTAATTATGTTTGATTGAATTTCTAAAGCATCATATGACTTCCAAGACCATGAACCTGATTTTTTCCAAGAGGACGATTTACTTGATGGTAGTGGATTATATTTATCATTAATAATCGTTTTATTATCTGAAGATTTTTGTTTGACGAATGATTGAAGCTCTGGCAATGAAGTATATGGAGACATTTGAAAATCGGATGGTGGCTCAAATCTTCTATTTGATGATGTCTGTCGAGAATATGATGGTAGATCACGAAAAGTAAATTTCGGAATGGGTCCATTGTCTGCATCAAATCAAATGAATTAAATATAAAATGTCATAGGAAAACTGTAATCATACTTACAGCTACGTAAATAAGAATTCTTTCGTTTTGGTACTTTATCGATTGTTTGTAATGATGATTGATGTAAATTGTGCAGATGACGACTACGTCGAAGTCGAGCAACAGAATCATTAATTGATGAATGCGTTAAAAAGGAATTTGATAATCGAAAACGGTGTTTAATAATTTGTTGGCATGGCTGGCCAGACGACGGGAATTGTTTATCCAATGATACACTATTTATTAAAGGTTTCGAAGATGAAAAAGAAGATAAATTTTCATTGTTCAATTGCTGCTGCATCTCTGAAATAAGATCAACACTGCCAGCCATAGTTCTTTGCTTATCATTTCGATTTACTCCCGAACTTTGTTTAAAATCAGAAAATGTTTCCAGTGGAACATTTAAACATGTGAGAGAATGTGTTTTCAATTTAATATTCAATTTTGATGGTAATATTTGAGAGTCAAGTATTAATTTATGACTTTGTGGTAATTGATGTGTAGCGTGAGTATTATCGCAAAGAATCTTCATTGTCTTGTTCGCTTTCATTGATACATGTTGTCCATGGGCACAGACTAATAACTTTATTAATGTATACTAAATGAACTCTTGTTCTTTTCACAGTTCAATAATGATAATAGTAGCAATGACCGTTTTCATCTTTCCTTTTTTTTTTGTTTTGTTTAAAACAAAGAAGTCGACTAAAACTAATAAGTCGGTGAGAGATGTGTAAGTGATCTTTTCTATGTTCATGTCTAAAAGGAGTGAAGAGACAACGATATTGAACAGATGTATGACTAAATAGGTATACTCAATAAATGATCATTCGATTTTCATAACATTTTAGACAGATTTGTGCAGGTTGAACTGAGATGACAATTTATTAGTTAACACAAAGGGATATTATGGCTCCTAGTCGATTTTTTTCTCTCTCGATTTTATTAATACAAGAAAATAATGATTGTAATAATGTAAACGATGTATTACGACATAATCTCAAGAGCAATCTTTTTGAAGAAGACAATAACACAAAATAAAATAGTGCAATCATTGAGTGAAATTTTAATGCATAATGAATGAAAACGTTCAACTTTTTATTCATAGGTTCGAATATGTGTGCATAACAGAAAGCACTTCTTTTTGATAGCTATCATTTTGATGCTCAAAGTTTTCATAGGAATATTGAGGTTCTCAGTTTCTACAGAATCACTACTCTATAAGATCAATTTCTCTCGTTTTTTTTTGTCGTTATAATCAATCCGTCAAAAAAATATCTACCTGTATTCATCGAACGTTCGATAAGCACATTTGAAAATAATTCTTGAAAACGAAGATATTCGTACGATGTCGCTGTCATTGGAGTCTTCTAAAATATGTGCACGGTACATAATTTAAGTAATCTAACCAATAGAAAGTTGATGTGCAAACAGACGATGCTTCAGAGCAAAACAACAAAAGTTTAAACGTAAGACAAGAATTCAGCAATTCTTGTCAGGTCAGCATCCGCAAACTTTCCATCTGGCCTAAAATTACTTATGTAAGTCGATGAATATAGAATTCCTATCTTAGATTACTTCTTGTTGAACTATTTGAAAAATGTGAATTAAACTGAAAGACTACGTCCTAATGATATTTTGATTTTTTGTTGAATGCATTTTTACCGCTCAGTTTCTATGATACCATAAGATTATCATCATACGAAGCATTATAGTCTTTTGGATAAATATTTTGAATTTTTCAATGTAGCTAATAATTTAGGAATATAACTCAACGAAGAAATTTAAAAACTACATTTTCGAATGTGAAATAAATCTTAGTATTTCAAGAGGTGTTTTCCTATGGATGAAAAGCAAATGAATATAGTTGACTCATTAACTTTTAAGAATATTTATTTCTATTAGACCTTCATTTTGAAATCATCTCTATGTATTTCAGGTTCGCATGGCTCAAAATAATTTAGTTTTCAGTTCTTCCTTTAAATCATCAACATGGTCTATTATATTGATGTCAATCAAATTGTATTGATCTCCATTCACTTCTACCAGCGTAGCCCGCGATACTTAAACAAAAGATGAATCGGCATAGATTCATTACTAATTGGAAACACAAGACTAGCTTTTACATTAGCATCAAAATGGTATCTGAGGTATTTCAAGTTGTACATGTTCATAATTTTGTGATTGAAATTTGAAATTAAATAGCAAAGACATTAGTTTTGTTCGGCGCAAGTTCTTCATATTACAAATTTTATTGTGCAAATCAAATTCTTTTTTTTATCATCTGATTCGAACAAAGAATTCTATCAGATTCAAAATAAAAAAAATTAACAAAACTCGGACTCTATTTACAAATCTAGATGGATCATAGACAATGAAGTTGAACTTAGCTTTTCTTTAGAAGATGAATATGCCATGAAATTATTATTGCATAATTGAAGCTTTCATGAAACAAAAAAGTCACACTGTGTTGCTACATAGAGAGATACACAAATAAATATGAATGAAAATAAATTGTTACAAATAATATTTCTATCTTTGAACAAATTTATACCTGATCGTGTTGAATTTTTATCACACTAAAGTTACAATCAACGAAGAAAGATATTATTCATATAGGCACTTTACTCGTGGATATTTGCTTTCGACAACTTGTCTGAATTTAGGTTTTATTTATCTCGTATATAGTTCATGGAAAATCTAAATAGCTTATTACCATGTTTACGTTATACAATCGTTTGTGAATTTGAATTGAAGAAATTCATTTTACTCAATAAGAATATTATTTATCATTACACCCCAATCAATCTCCATAGTTAATTAGAAATAGATTCTCGAAATCAATGACTGCTTGATCGAGAAATGTTTTAATCGTATTATTAGTACTTGCCAATACATATGAATCGAAATAAATTTCTCGTATTTTCTTTTTATTAGACAGAATTTTATATTCATTGAAATTAGCAATAATGAATTTTTGTTTTAGTGTATAATATTAATCAATTTTCATAAAATACTGTGTTTCTTCTTCATATTACTTATACATAGAGATCAAAGCTTTTAAGCCAAAGAAAACACAAACGACTAATTATTAATTTTTCATAAAGAGTTTCTATCTTATTTTCTTTAATTCTTTCTTTAGCATGTGAGATTTTTATTCGTAATTTCTAGACAAAAAGGAAAAAGAATGACTATCAAACAAATCAACAAACAAGAAAAGAAAAATAAGATATATATATATCTGTACATGCTAAGAATTTTAGATAGCATATCTATTTGTACATATACATGTACAACATAGTATAATAACAAATACAATTATTAGTCAAGCAAGATAAAAAGAAATATTTAGGATAATGGAGACAATGCACGCATACCAATGATCGAAGTAGATATTCAATATAATATTTACTTGCGTGTTCGTGACGGCTTTTTTATTCGAGATTTTTTCTAAAAAAAGAATCAATTCAAGTTAATATAAATAATTTATCGTATTTTTCATTTTACTAACCTCATCTTCTTCTTTTTCAGCATATGTCGGATTAGCAAAAAGACGTGTACGAAGATTATACTTTCCTTTTGGCGATGGAATCTTTTTAACAATTGATGGAGTATGAGCTGTTGTTGCTGGTGTTATTGCTCTAATTAATGTCGGATGCAGAGCTGTTGAACTTGTCGGTGCTGGTGTTAATGTTTTGATTAATGTCGGAGGTTGACGCTGTGTTGGTGTTGATGAACCAAATGCTATTACAGTTGATTTAGTTTGTAAAACTCGATTAACTCGTGCTGAACTTGTTAATGCTAAAATATTGATACAAAGAAAAAACGAAAAATTAAAATATACATTTTTTTCTCGAACTGTTAAAAACTGAATTATACTTGGACTTGGCCGAAATAGTGATTGAATCCGTTTAAATGTTGATTGTTTAGGTGTAGCATGTGTTGTATCGATCGATGAAACAGCATGTGCAGTTGTTGAATTAGCATCGACAGTAGCAAGAGATGCTCTATCAAGTGATATGTCTCGTTCAATAGTAGCATATGTATGTGATGGTGATTGTTGTTGAATAGGTATTGACGTTAATTGATTTGTTTGTTTTTTAGCTCGACCACGTATAATAGCTGTTCTAGCTTTCGTTTTTATATCAGTTGAAAAATCAGTAATGCCAATCTAAATAAAAGAATACATGTTAGTACAGTTTTTCAGAATTTTACATGTAAAATACGATTTAAGGCCTTCTACTAATTGTAAAGACCTCATTTTATTCGAACTATAGGATACTTGATCATTGATCAACAACATCTCTTGTGTTGCTAGAAATAGTTATTTCTCTTGTAGATTGGAAAATCTGTAAAAAGAAACATTCGATTTTGTCATGGTAGTTTCTGTTGAGCTCACTGAAAGGAGTCCAACATTTTAAACCTATAGTTAAACGTATTTTTTCTGGACGCGCACCACGGAAAAAAGTTTTGCAAGATAGAAAAACATGTTTACATTCGATGATTTAGTTTTGGTTTGTTTCATTGGCATTGGAATGGTATTAGAAGAATTAGCTGTTGATCCATTACGTGTCACTCGTTTTGTTGGGTTTTCATTATTTTGTTCGTCTTGTTGAGCAATATTTATTGAAGTATTATTTAAACTAGTGCCTGATCGACTACGTGTAACACGTTTTGGTTTTTTAATTTCTTGTTCGATTTGACTTTCATCATTGGTGCGTCGTTTCGTTCGAGTGACAGCTTGTTGTATTGGAATAAATGATTGTTCTGTATTAGTTATTGTTGCTGACATATTAGTATTACATTTATTGAGCATTGCTTGTGAACCAGTTTTGATAGTTTTATGCATTTCAATTAATTCTAATTGAAGAGCATCATATTTCACTTGTAAAGTTTTAAAATCATGTCTAGTTTTAGTATAATCATACTGAATTTGTTGTAATTCTGTTTGTTCATGACGTAATTTATCTTCAAAGCTTCGAGCTTTTTTCTCAGCATCTTGTTTACGATAAAGTTCAAGACCAAGATCACGTCTTAGACGTTGAATTTCCTCTTGTAAATATTGTTCATGTTCGCTTGTTTGATTTTGATTTTGATCAATTTTTTCAATAGTCTTTAAATGTTCACCGGTTAATTCATTAAATTGCTGTTGAAGATTTTTTAATTGTGTTTTTAATGAATCAGCTTCATTACGTGAATGAAGATTCTTTTCTTTGAATTCTTTTTCTAATTTAAGTAGTTTTTGACGATATTGTTTTTCACTGATAATCAAATCATTGTATAACTGTTGTGTACGAAGATGATTATCTTCTTCTTGACGAAGGTTTGTTAATAATGTTTCACATTTTTCAGATAACTAAAATATTTAAGATATTCAAGAAAATCACTAAATATTATTTACTGTTTGTTTTTCATCGGTAAATGCATCGATTACATCGCGTTGATGAAGAAGATATTCTACAGTTTGAACACGTTCTTGACTAAAATTAAATAGAAACATGAGATCATGATATTTACAGTAAAATGATCTATAGAAGACCAGTTCCATTTTCCCAAGTTTAATCAACTATGATGAAAACACTTTGTCTCAATTGTTGTTATAGTATATCAAACAGAAAATTTTCTTTCACCTCACTGATACTATCTTTTACCTTACTGATTTGTTTTTGTTTTGTTTATTAATTTTTTATCATGAATTATTTAGCTAACAAATAGGTTTGTGATACATATTTCTGATAGAAAAGCATAGAATTTTTAATAATTTGAACATCAGTTTTTAGATACATGCGACTCAAAAAAAAACTGCACCAGCTAGTATATTCACAAGTGTACTGTAGTCGCTCGAGTCTCGACTTAGAATTAACTTTTTCTATAAATTTCACTGGAAAATATGATGCAAGTGCCTCAAAAAATGAATAGAAATATTGATTTGTACTCACTGTATTTGAATCATTAATAAGCGTCGATTTGATGCTTGTTTTTGTAATAAGTCCAATGCTTTTTTTGTACAAAATTTCCAATAGCTCATCTAGAATCAATAGTTCAATATTATTTTGAGATACACAACTGAAAACTACTACCGATTTGATATTTGATGGGATAGTAAATGACGATGAACCATCAACTGATTGAATACCAAGTTCTAGTTAAAAAAAATTATTCATAGAAAATCTTCTTATTTGACCGAGCGATAGTACATTATCTTACTACTATATTCTGATCTTGAACGAAAACAAAATGATCTCAATGAAATACTAACCTTCAATATCATCATCAATAGCAATTTTGTCTTTTTTATTTTTCGTTTTTAGAGGTCCATCCTTAGCCAGACGTTTTGGACCTTTCTGTTTCGATTTTCGTTGTTGTCTTATTAAACCACCAGCACCTGATTTTGGTTCGTTTGGTACAATGATTGTCTGCAAACAAACAGAAACGATAAGAAATTATTAGAATTAAATTCTGATCAACAAACTTTCTGTGCTAATGCACAAAACTTCAATAAGTCATTTGTTTGTGTAACAAATGTCGCACATGGATTCACGTTACAACATATTATTGTTCGGCCACGACCGACAAAAAATGGACGAAATATACTTGTCAATATACTATTCCGATAGGGAACAAGCATTTGTTTTCTTTAAAAAACAAAATAATAGAAGTAATTCAACATTTCTATTTTTCATACTTAGTTGTTTGATTTTCGTTTAGTGTTCTGATACAATCTTTGAATGTCATTAATGACGTATTTATATTGCAAGTTTCAGCAAGCTGTTTTCCAGTACCCGTTGATGGTTCATTACCAGCCAAATCGCAAACATCTAATTTAAAAATATAAAATCGAAATGATGAAAAAACTAAGTTTATCAAATGATGATTGTATCAAATCAATACAATGTTTTACTTAACATCTCGAGTATAAGCTTTTATTTAGTCAAAACGTAAACAAATTAAAATAGTTAGTCATACATGCATAGAAGTCTTTTAATTACACTGATGAAGACTTTTTCACATTCTAAATGGAATAATCAAATCTTTCTTCTACATATCATTGAATATTTGTTTCCGTTGTTAAGCAATACTTGTTATCCTCATCGGTTAAGAGCAACAAACGGTTTAGTGTCGCAACCAGAGAACACCATTAAAAAACTCGACTTTAAACATCAAGTTCTTTATGGGTTTACTCAAAAAAAAAAAAATTCTGAACTCAAGCAAATAACGATGAATGAAAATTTCTTACACATATGACTCATTATTGGGTCTTCATGAAATTCATTTATAGTAATAAGTGTAATACATAAAACAGCATGTGATCTTGATGATGCTTCATTGAGATTTGTTTTTGATGTCGCACGATTTGCATAACCAAATTTAATAATATCTTCAGCTTCTTTAATATCGAATACAGGAATTTGTATAAGATTTTTAATAATTGTTGAATGATCATTCTGCATTAGACGAAGATTTTTACGTGTTTTCATATCTTTTGGTTGAACAAGTAAATCGAGAATATTTTCATTATACAATTCAAAAAATGATATCCATACAGAATAATATTCATCTATGTACATAAAAATTTTATTTCGTTTTTAGTTTTCGTTTTTACTCACCCTCAATCGATAAATCTTCGAAGCTATTTTGTTCTTGAGCAATATTCGGTAAACGAATTCGACGCTAAGAATATTGAAAGAAAAACAACAATCAATCAATTAAGCATTCTAAAATATTCACTTACATTATTATTTTTGTCGTCTTTAAAAATATAATTTCTTGCATTGATTTCTATATCAAGATTACCATTACTTGTTGGCATTAAATTTTCCAAGCCATCTGGTTTAAAAAGTACTTTATCATCAATATTTTTACCAACATTTAAAAATATTCTTTGAAGACATTTCGGAATTAAACCCGGCTCTTGTGGTGTACCAAACATTGTATGAGTTTTACCTAGAATGTGATTTCTCAATTAAATAGACGTCAGTAACAATTAAAAAAATATATACCACTATTTGTAAGACCAAGTGTACAGAGAAGCCAATTTGAACCAGTAAAAATTTCATTTGTCGGTTGTTCGAGAATTTGTTCAAATAATTCTTGTTGTGTACAACGATGATCAAATATTCGCGATACCTGAAAATAGAAACACATAATTTTGTCTTGTTAATAAGTTAAGATGATAGCAACTATGAATACCTATCCTTTCTGTAGACTCCTTCTTCAAAATTTGATGATTTCTAATTGTTTTCTCTACTGTATGAATCGTTGATTTCAAATACAAAAAGAAATTTCAATAGGGAATGAAGTTTTTTTTTTATCAGATACATACTACATCTGTGAATCGAAGATAGACAATGAGAAAAGTTCTGAATCACTCTCTACATACATACGTTAGTTATCATGACCTAGGAAACTTCTAGTAAAAGAAATTACCTCATATTCATTGTATGATGCTTGTATATTCCGAATATTATTGTTAGTTGTTGGGCATACTTTGACAGAAATATGTTGCTCGTCCATAATATCAAGTAACTTTTGATTTTCACTATGTTCAAGTTCATCACCAATAAACGGACGAATACGCACATAGACATTCAACGGAGGAGGTTCACGGCGTTTAACTGCAGTTGCTGCTGCGGTTGTTGTTGTATCAATTATCGTTGATGTCATTCCTACATCTGTTGTATCCATTGTTTGGAACAACTAATTCAATAAAAGCAATTCTGCAGGAGGTAAAATTTATTTAATACTAGAACATTCAGCGATTTATAAAAATATTTATAATCAAGAAATAAAGATCAAGAGTACTAAAGAAGAAACAAACTGTTCAAATGGACAAAGATTATTCGAGCAATATGGCACGTATGTACGATTCAATTGTCGTTTACATATTGGCTATTTTGTTTGGTTGGGAACAAAGGTTGAGTTAATCGATATATGCAGCTTCAAGATTAGAATTAATAAAAAGTGTAGATTTGTTTATAATATACTTGAATATGAATAGTAACTTTAAAATTAGACTGGAAAGGATTAATTCATATTGTATTACATAGATGTCATCAGTGTTCGTACTGATCAATCACACTTCTAATATATAGCTATATAGATTTCATGTAATAATTAAAAAAATATATCGTTATCGTTATTGACCTTGTCTACACTCGAAAGATAATGCGGTATTAGTTCGAATTAAATCTACGTGCGTCTACACTTATAAGTTTAATGCATCAATCAAAATTGAGAAGTAACCGCTATAACGTAGTCTGAATGTATAAACTTAACTTAGCACATGTTCAGTAATAAAGAAAAAGTCGTTTCTGTCTCTTTTTGATGATTAACGACAAATGACGAAATTTGTCACCGAAATATCTATTTTTCTAACTTATTTCTTTCAACTATAGTTTTGTTCAATACCCAGGTCGACTGATCCGATAGGAACTTGCCCAGGTCGAACAGTACGCCCATGTCGTTCTTTTCTTTGTGATAACGCCGCTATAGCGTCATAAAGGCAGATAGTGACACATATCACGCAATAAAAAGGTGCTAAATTTCGCTATTTTAAAATAGCGCTTGTAGCGTTGTGATAGCGCCAAAAAGTATCGTTATCATCGCAGTAGTTTTCGCTAAAAATTCGCTATTGATGCTATAGTGCGTAGTAACGGTGCTATATCCAAATTAGCGCGTTATCACGATCATAGCGCACGCTAAAAGGGGTTACACTACGATCGCGATAGTGCGCTATAGCATCGTTACGTCACCGTTATCGACGGCATGGGCGGTCCGTATACGGACATTGACGGTTACTTTACGACTATTTTACGGACGAAAGTTTGCCGTAATATCTGGCGCAGTAATACGGATCGTATTATCAAGAGAGTACGGACCACAAACAGTCATAAACCATGAAAATTCAGTCCCGTTTACGGTGGCAGGTATTACGGGCAAATGCGGCCTATTTACTGCCGTAAATATACCGTTTTGACATCGTTTACCATCGATAAGCACACTGTAAACGAGTCCGTTTTGATCAACCTGGGTGGAAATATCCTACAATCCGATACAATTCTATCGGATTTCGGGTCGAGGGATCGATGCCAGATCCTCAGTGCTGGAATCCTATGAACTTCCGATGACATGCAACGGTTTTTCGTCGGAATTCATAGGAATCCGACACTGAGGATCCGACATCGATTCCTCGACCCGGAATCCAACGATAATTCTGTAAGACCTGACAGGATCCGGTAAAATCGTATTGAATTCCAGTCGGATCGGATGGGTTCCGATAGGTGCCTACTGTCGGATTGCTCGACCTCGGTATTTTTATGGTTCTTAATTTTTATAGTTCACCTCCTGTTCTTTGTAAAATATCTATTTATCGATTGGTGCATTAAATCGGAATTAACTTTTCAACCAACCATGTTTCTTAATTCAGCATTAACCTTTCTAGTGTAGGACCCCAAACACACTAGAAAAGTGAATTAACTTAATTTCGTTTTAAGTCAAAACGCGTTCACACCAAATAGTTAAATCACCAATCACAACAGCGAGTAAGTCTCTTTGATGTAAGTTTAGTGCATAATAAAAAATTCTTATGCAATGAAGGATGGCTCTATCATGCTTACCGTTTTTTTTAATGACACATTCTAAGTTAAATTTTTATCATTTTTAATTTCTATTTAAGCTATTTCTATGAACAATCAGTATTATTTATTCTAAAGGTCGTACCCCGGTCGAAGAAAACGATCGTATACGATACAAATACGGCCCGTTTTACGTGCCGTATTTTCCCTGTATAACAGGGGCGGCAATACAGCCGTATGTTTTATAGAATACGATAATATTGCGCCGGCTTTACGAGGTTTTATGACTGATATACGGTGTCCGTGTATGGCCGTAATACTGCCCCTGTTAAAACGCCTAAATACGGCTTAAAACGGCCGTTTTACGGCGGAATACGATGCAAAAACGACCGTTTACGGTAATATTACGCCGGTTTACGGTGTGATTCGTTTTGATCGACCTGGGCAGATACCATCTTGATTAATCAAGTTTCAATCTTTTGCAAAAATATTTCGAACGATCAGAAATAACCCAACATAAAACAAGAGTTGAATAGATAATTTATTTAAATAATAAACAAAAAAGGCATTGTATAATATTTCTCTTAACTAAATAATATCATAGTGATGATTTTTAATAATATAATATCACATTTGTTGGAAAAACAAAAAAAAATCAATATTTTGTTTTTTATATACAAGTATGGCTGCAACTTTGTGAAACAGACGACAGTTTTACTTGAACTCAATTAAAATAATGATAGCTATTATTTATGCATGTCCCGATGACAAATGTCTGATAAGAGGCGGCGCCATATGTTTTTTTTTATTGGTAAAAACAGCGCACCATTCAAGTGACGTATTAACGTTAAATCATATCACTTCAAAAAGACGATTTAACTCTGTTTTAACTTAATTCGTGATTTCATTGGTTAATTCAGTTTTAATTTCTCTAGTGAGGTTAGGTAGACAAGGTCATTGTTATGAAATTGTTTTCAATTTTAACTGGTCTACAATCAACAAATAAAAAAAAATTCGAAAATATAATATTTTCTTACTCTAAGACCCCAAACACACCAAAAATTCGTCAGAATTAATTCTGTTTTAACTCAACAAGCGTCCACGCCAAGCAATTAATCCACCAATCAGAGTATGAAGCAGGCCTCTTTCATGTATGCATAGTGCATAGTAAAAATATTAATGCATGAGAAGTGTCGCTAACGTACGTGTACGCTTACTAACACATATCATTCTCAAAAGCATTGTTAATAAATTAATGAAATAAAATCTATTTTAAAATAGATTATTAGATCAAGAACAAGTTATTACATTACGAAACATAAACAAAAAATTTATCATGTATTTCCTTTTTATTAAAAAAGTTTAGAACTACTGAAAAACAGAGAAAATATATTTACGAAGCAAAACTATAGCAAAACAAATTATAAAGCATTCACTAGAAAAAGATTCGTGAGTATCATGCTAGGAAAAACGTAGATGTAGAAGGCGCCACATTTTTATTTCTATTGGTGAAACGAAATCATATTTGATTGGTGCATTAACGTTAATTCGTCTCGAAAAGATGACTTAATTCTGTTTTAACGTTTCTAGCGATCTCATTGGTTAATTCGGTTTTAAATTTTTTGGTGTGTCTGGGGTCTAACCAATCAAGACGACATGTATTCTTAAAATTCAGAATGTAAGATTCTACTTACATAACAATTGATACATGTGAAGCATTATATATTGTACAGCAAAATACAAATTAAATTAAATAATTTAGAAAACTATTTTGACAGTGGCGGATCTAGGCAATTTTGAAGGGGGTGGCGGATAGAAATAAAGTTCAAATTTTATCGTTCATTTTTCGTATTAACTTTATTCTTAACTGTTCAAATATTCATTGTTCATTCAATACTATTTCGTTTGATAACACAAAAAAATATATACGTAGAAAATTAACACAAAACACAATAAGAAATGAAATGGCTTAGAAGAAATAAATCGTAAAATAAAATCAAGTTTTCTGTTCTTGTGTTTTGAGACTTTTTTTGACCAATATAATCATTGATTGTCTCAATCTCAGGCTAAAAATGCTCACCGTTTATTGGACAACAACAGATGTCGCATCACGTTTACTAGAGAACAGAAAATAACATGAACCGAAGAAGTAGAACTGTTTAGCGTAGAGTATATTTTCAATTTCTTGTTCTTATTCTGAAAAATCATTTATTTAACAGTATGCAGCACTACTACTTTGAGATAAAATAAGTTGAAATTAAAAAATGATAAATTAGCTGAAAGTAAAAATGTATGAAAATGTGATGTACAGCTGATAAAAATTTCGAAAGGGGTGGCGGTCACCACCCCCCTAAATCCGCTACTGTATTTTGATAAATTCAGTGAAAAAGTAAAACTCACATTGTCAACGACATTTCTCTCTTCCTTTTTTAGTCATATATAGAACGAACGAGTATCTTATGCCATATTAACGTTTTCGCTATCAACCAAATTCAGTACACAATGTCAGCAGCTTCTCCTCTTGTGGCTTGTTGGCTTGATTCAAATATTGGTGTAACCGACGCTTATCCTGAATTGAAGCAACGATTCAGCGGTGTTTCAGAACGTATTGAAAGATGGTATTATTTTGACTCAGGTGATGAGTTCAACCGATTTATCGATGAAAATCCTAATATTACACTTGTTACTATTATGTCCGGTCATCTTGCGAAAACTCTTGTTACAGCTGTATCTGATCGGACTTCTTTACATAGTGTTTATATCTTTTGTGGCAATACCGAGAAATATCAATCATTACTATTAAATGAACATAAGGTTAAAGGTGTATTCAATTTTGAAGATGATTTATATAGAAAAATGTATTCGGATTTACACCAAGAATTTCCATAGAAGAACACGATTCTAATTTAATTCAATTAACATTATGAAATTAAAATCGTTTTTTAAAATTATAACTCATTTTATTTATTTTCCCTGATCGTAAACACTTATTTTATGCATGATTTTTTTTATGTATTAAACGAGAAAAAACGAATGCCTGACGTCACCTAACGATCATGACTCAAATCAGAAATAACACTAGATGTTTTACAAAAAACTTTTATGCATATTAAATGAATAGTCGTGTTACTAACCGAGATTGAATAGAATTCAATAATATTCATATTGAAATATGTATTTTAATGCTTGAAAGCGATTATATTCGTTTTTATTGTAATTCTTTTGATAAAATATTAATTTCATGTATTCAACATTTAATTATACAGAAAAGAAGACCAAACTATCCAACCTGAGATTTATGTCTTTAACAAAATTATTTGTTAATTATTTTAAGATTGAAATAGAGCTAAATAAATTCTATAAGAAACAAAAACAAAATAAAAGCTCTATTTTTTTAAAAGGAAAAAAAAGAAATAACAATACAAATAGAAAAGCATCTATAACGATTCTTACTCATCGACATTGCCTTCGAATAGAAAACTACTTTTCAATTTCATATTTGGATTTTCCTCCACATCAGCCCAAAATTTTCTCATAGGATACCAATCTGTATGTTTTGATATTGTTAGTACTCCAAGTACGCCAGGATGAGAAGATATGGATGATTTTTCAAGAAATATCAGATCAACCGTTATATCACTGACTGCTGTTTTGTCTGGAATTTGAAAGAAAAATTCTTCGTTAAATTTTGGATTTAATGAACGATCAGCTACTTTTGTTTGTTTGATTTCAAATATATCAAATGGACCTTGAAAGACTACTTCAACAAATGTTTCTAAACAAGAAAACTAAATTTTTAAAATTACAAAAAATAAAAAAAGACATTAATACCAGGAGCTCTCAATAAGCGTTCTGCTTGTGAGTGACTAACTTTAACAATATGAATCGATAATTCACATTTATCAGGCCAATATCCGGCTTCAATTTCTACTTGTCCAACATTAATACCACGTGAAAGCTGAACGAAAAGGGAAATTTTCTTTAAGACTAGTTTTAGTGACAAGCTAAACTTACAATTTTCGATGGTCGAGTGACAGGTGTAAGTTCACGTAAAAAAATTCTCGAAGCTCCATGTGGAACGTTTTTGACATGTAAATGTGCCATATCCCAAAATTTCGGACCAATATATTTATTTATCGATATGGATTCAATCTTCATAACAATATATAAGTCAACCTCTTGTTGAACAATCCAATCGCCTGACCAAATGATAAATTGTGCTGCATAATCTGTAGTTAAATGTGATTCATTCACAACTTTTTCAATAGTTAATTCATGTTCCATCGGTTTTTTTACATGAATTTGACAACGTAGACGAAAACCTTTTAAATGAAATTTAAATATAATATCATGCAACAATATACGTAAGCAACTTTCATTTTCATCACGTTGCAATTCAAGCATTAAACAAAACTTTAAATAAAGCATATCTGATAATTTAAATGGATCTTTTCTTAGTAAATTTTTACTATGTTCAGTAAGTGCTTCTTCAAATTCAATTAGATCATGTGCTTCTTGAAAATCTGTTATTGGATCATTTTTTTCTACTTTACGAAAAATATTTTTGACAGATCCGTCTTTTATTGATAAACGTCTTGATGTATCAGGTAGTGATTCATCAACACTTAGTACTTCACGAAACGATATGTTTTGTACTGAATTAGCTGCTGAAGCTAAAGCACTTAAACCAAGCGATGTATCTAAATGGCGTTGTCGTTTAGCTTCATCTTGTTCTTCTGGTGAAACAAGATATTCATCCATACGACGTATTATAAGTTTTGCTCGTTCTAAATCTGCTGTTGTTTCTTGCCGGATCTCTTCTAGTCGTCTTGGAATGACAAATGGGATATCATTTATGCACATGATTTCGTTATTATGATCAATAGTATTGTTTCCCATGACCATTTGAGCCTTAAGAAAATGCAAATATTGTTTTTATTTTATCGCTTTTTACTTCATAGAAATAACAAGTACACATTGTTTTGTTTACGATAGACGTCATGCCATACATACGTACGTATGGTTAATAGACTGTTAGAAAATTATGTGTTTATACTCAATACAAGGCGCTATGTCAACATGGGACACTCTACTTTTTTTTTGGAGACTAGAAATTCTATGATAAAAGAAAATGATATTTACAAATGTTTACATACTTCTGACATAGACTTATGATTCCATCGCCTTTTTCGATATAACCATTGCTTAAATTTGTCTACAAGAGAATCGTTGTATTGACTATTATCATCTGATTGATTATCAATACGAATTCGATGTTGATTGAAAATTTTAGATTGTGAAATATTCTTATCTATTAATGCGTTCATTTTTGCATCTTATCGATTATATTCTATACTGGTATGATGATAAATATTGTTCTATAGCAATTCTGTTTCTAGTACGTGATCCTTTCATCGTTTCTTTTTTTCATATGCATGTATTTGCTTTCGATAGAGTTACACATTATTTTTTATGAGTTTGTAAGAGAACAGATGATATATTGGTCAAATAAATAATCGAACCAACAACCAAAGGATTGGTACGAAAAAGAATTAATTCTTTTTTTTTCTCGTTTTCTTTATATATATATATAACCNTTAACGTATACGTGTATGTCTTTCCCCTACTATGCACAGAAATGAATGCAAAGTACTAAGAGAAAAAAATACAAAAAAAAACAACTACCTTTTTAAGGTTTGTTTCGTGATTACTGCGTCAAGCTGATCTCAAGAATATAATGCTTGCAATGCGAATCAATCAAAAATATTTATTCTTACCTTGATTGCTATGAAAATCTACTTGCATACGAGATTAGACTAGCCTTGAATATAATTTTAAGGTAAAGTGCTTTGAATGATCGTATGGATATTTTTGATAGTTAATTATTTAATCAAATAAATCAGACCTAAAAACTTTGAAATAAGATTAAGATATTTGAACTGCATAATTGACATAAAAATGTGTTACTTGTATTTGATTAGTTTACATAGTTTTTCATGTTTTGAATAACATCAATTTATTCAAAAAAAAACAGATCTGACAACAGAACCGATAGTATGAAAAATCATTCCATGAATCACCATATTTGCATAAACTTCAATCGTTTTATGAGATTTATAATTATCCTTTTTCAAGATGATATACATTAATAAATATTTGCTATAATACCAATATTCATGGGCATTGTTACAAAATGAAATCTTTCGGTTGCTATAAATGAATTGAATAAATATATTTTATTTGACATGTAGCAATATCGTTTAATTCATATAGTCAAACAGAAGTCTCTTCTGATATAGATTGACAAATAAAAATATGTACTAAACAATGAGGGTTCTGTATATTCTATTCGTTATTAACATAATATCAATAAGAAACAGTTTAACTTTTTCCATTATCGTTCATATAAGTCAAGTCTTAATATTAACCAAATATCATATCAAACTAACGCCACATTCGAAAAAGAAAGATCTTTTCGATATACATTCTTCACAGAAATGTTTCACTTTATTGATTACAATGCATCCTCGCACAATTTTCATAGCCAACAACTAACAAAAGAATATCCAGCTACAAAAAAAGAAAAGAAAAAAGCAAACCCGTTTAAATACAGTAATAGTGTTATACAAAAGAAATGAATGATACGTATTGTTAATAAACTCTTAATCAATACGACAATAAAAAAAAAAGATACTGCTTCCATCATTAGAGAACACGTATTGCAGCTTTGAATATAAAAAATCAACAAACGATACATCAACAGACCCAAAAGGATGTGAAATTATTAAAAAGAAAAAGAGAACAATGAGATTCATTCATAATTCAGTTGTATGATGTACATTTGATGCTTGTTGCTGCTGCTGCTGCTGCAGCTGGTCATTAATATAATTAACAATAAAATCTTCATCTAAATTACCTATTTCATCACCGAGAAATTCCTAAAATACGAAATATCATTTTATGAATGAGATCACATAGTTAAATAATCTCCTTGAAAATTTACCTGTCGCTTGAAATCAATTGAACCTTTATAATATTTAATTGTTGGATAAGCATGAATTGATACTCGTTCACAAATTTGTCGATGATTGTCACAATTAATTTTACCCAAATTTACTTTTCCATCCAGTCTCTTTTATAAAAAATTCAAAAAATAAACCAAACATCCATTGCCTGCTCTTCTACTAATAAGTAACTTACACGTGCAACACCCTCAAATATCGGTGAAAACTGATGACAATGTCCACACCAAGGTGCTAGAAAAATGAATAGATGAACATAGAATCAATTTTCATATAATACATTTACCATAAAAATCAATCAACCATGGTTTCGAATCACGTAAAATATTTGTTGAAAAATTTTTTCCATCCACTTCAACAACTTTACTTGGTAAATTTTGAAATGCCCATGATCGTAGTGAATTTACATCACGCCATCCATTATTATATACACTAAATAGACCATAGACAAAAAAAAAATAACAGAGATATCAGTACAATGCCAATCAGATTAAAATTTACAACATGATGTAGTTATTGTTACCAATCAGCGAAAGATTGCTGTAGGATATATTTCTACGTCAGCGTTCTATGTTTTATTTTTCATGTACTTCAACAGAAACTCTCTTATCAAGTCATAAAGGCACGCTATTCATATAGTGTATAATTGTAAATCGACAATTATTGCTACATTCTACGATGAATTGTTTCTAACATGTTTGTCACGTCTGTATTGACTCACAACTATGATATATAACACGTGAGTGTCGCAGTTCAGAAATTCTACCTTATTACTTCAAAACTGGTTGGTTTTAGATTTTGTTTGAAAAAGAAATACAATATAATTATATTTAGTAAAGAAATTATATTTACATGTAAGTGTGTCCATCAGCATTGGGCGGATAAAGACGAATTGTTGGATAACTATAAACACCTTGTTTCTGACATAATTGTGATTGAACTGTACAATCAACTTGTGCAACATGAGCAATACCCTTTAAAAGCTAAAAAAACACAAAGAATTCGTTGTAAAAAATAGGATTTTTTTCTGTGTTTTATACTTTTGATAAGGTTCTCCATTCACCACTTAATTGTTGACATGGAAAGCACCATGGCATAAAAAAATCAATTAACCACATGTCATTGGAATTTTTATTTTCAACTAATTTTGTATATAAATCACTATCTAATGATATGACAGTTGGATGAAGAATATCATCAATGAAATTTATTATCGCTTGTTCTTGATGTTGACCATGAAAATTATGTTGAACTGATTGATTGTATAAAATTGTTGTTGGATATGAATTTATTCCTGATTGTTGACATAATGGTTGATGTATCGTACAATCAACTGTACCAAAACTAACTTTATCCGTTAAACGTTTTGATGCTTTTCGAAACTCAGGTAATAAATGCATACACGGTGGACAGAACTAATACAAAAATTATTAATAAAAGAAAAGGAATTTAGATTTTCTAAATTTAATACGAATACTAACTGGTGAAAAGAAATCAATTATAAATGGTTTTGAATCAGTTGTAACTGATGGAAAATCAGACGGCGTTAAAGCACGTAATGGTGAAAAAGCATTATCACGAACGAATCCAGCAATATCATTGGATGTATGACGACCTTTAATTTAGATTTTAATTTATTCGTCTTTTTTACTTGTTTTCAATAAGTAGATATTTACCATAATAGAATTCATAATGACCACCTTGTTTGAATAAAATAAATGCAGGCTTTTTGAATATATATAACTTCGTACAAGTATCGGCTGATGATGAACAATCGAAACGACCAACGTTATAGTCTGAAGAACATGAAACGTTTTCTTTTATTCAATTATATTTCATAAATCTCTCGATCATAAACACTGATCTGTATCAACTAACGTAATATTTGTACTTTCTATTTTATTTTATAAGCGATTTAACCTTTTTTTAGTATCTGTTGAATAGGTATTAGCATAAGTCCTAGGGTTAAGTGATCAAGTTTTAAAGTGATTATTAGTGTTCGATGCAATCATCGATTAATCGTATCTACTAGATCATTAATAGTAAAAATCATTTCTTTTTATTCATTAAAATAATCCATATTTAACATAAATAGAGAAACAGCTATTAAAGAACTTGAACATAAAATAAAAGACACTGCAAGAATGAAAGAATTCACTTTGATGTCATCAATAGAAGAGGTGCAGAATAATGTTTAATATAACCCTTTTGTTTTAGGTGTTTTTATTCTTATAGTCTTTAACAATCACTTCAAAACTATAGTGATTTTAATAACTGATTATGTTACCTATTTAATAAATATTAGATAAAGGTTTCATTGACGGCATACAATATCAAAATGTGTAATAAACCAAACAACATAGTTGTCGAATCTATGAGTACCTGAGTCAAGCTAGTTTACAGAAACATAATTTTAGAGAACACAAAACTTTAAACGAAAGAGAAGCTCATTCCATTTCCTAGGATTTTATCTTAAAACACGTTAAATAATTAAAAACAAATTGATGAAAGTTGTCGTAGAAAATATGATCTAGAACCGAGCTTTTGAAAAAATTTGATATTACAATCTATCTATGAAACTTTATTAAATAATGAATTAGATAGAAAATTTTATTTGCTCTGCAAACCCTTTTTATGAAAGTCGAAAATTGCTTTACATTGCAGAAGTGGATTTTGTTAAACAGGTTCTACTAGCTTACATGACAATTAATAATAAAATTTCTAGTTCGTTCTGTAAATATTCTATGATTCAGTCTTTCGTACTACAAAAATAACTCTGCATTATGATTACACATCAGTATGATCAATGAGTTTTCTTTTATCCTGAATAAAACGATCGTACGTGATTTCTATTCATAAAACAACTTAAACTCTCTAATTAGGGGGCGTAACCTATGAGGGCCGCAAAACGCCCATTTGATTGGAAATTATCCATGTAACGCCCTAAGCGTGGTTACTACCTGTACTGTCTCTTCTACTTCCGTTTCTGAATTCCGTTATATTTATTTCAACAAACAAACATTTATTTTCAATATTACTTACCGTTTAACATTGATGGTAGTTTTTTTAGTTCATGGTCTTTATCGTTATTGATTTCATCAACAAATTGAATTAACCATGGTTTAGTATCTGCACTTTCTTTTAAATGTTTAATTAATTCCTACAAATAAAAATCAATAATTTTCATTTTCATTGCGCTTTAATCATATCAATTCTTCTTTACACGAAAGCGGTCTTTTGTAATTAATGATAAATTTGGTAGAAGTGCTAATATTTGTGAAACAATATCTTTTAAATTTAAACTTGTTATTGAATAACCATTATTCGATGGAAAATCTTTAGTGGGATAGAACAGAATAGTACTTTGTGGTTTTAATTGTTCACATACATGAGGATCTGCATGACAATTAACACTAGCAACTTGTACAAGATTATTCTAATAAGAAAATAAATATGAACAAGAATATTATTGATTCGCGGTTCAAAAAACAAAACAGAGTATCTAACTTACTAGCATAACCGCTAATTTAAAAACTTGATCATCATCTAGACAATCGCCTTCATCAATATCTCGACAAAATGATACCAACCATGGTTTATTTGTATCAGCTTTTAAAGTTTTAAACATGCGATCATCAAATTTAACCACATGAGCAGAGACAAAGCTCATTGCATAGCGAATGAGTGCATTTTTTTCTCTTGGACCTTGATAAATATCACGCTGTACAAATCAAAAATAAAAAGAATTTTATACTGTTGTTAATTTAATTTCTAAACCGATGCATACTTTTGGATAGATACGTAATGTTGGATAAGCTCGAATACCTTGTTCATTACACATCATCCATTCATCTTGACAATTAACTGCACCAATACGAATAACACCTTCCAGTATTTTTGATATTTCACGCCACTAAAAGAATTATTCAATAAGAAGATTGAACGATTATGTAGTTCACACAATGAAACATACTGCTGGTGCCAGTTCATGACAATGTGAACATTGTGGAGAATAGTAATTAATAAACCATACATCTTGTGAACCATCAACTGATTGTACTAAAAATAAAATTCAATAAATATTCGTTTTTATTTCATTTAAATACAATTCTTACGAAAATCTGTTCGACTAAGTGTAATAATTTCTGGATCTTCATCATAAATGCCTGCAAAATAGATATATTTTTATTTAAAAAAGATACAATAGAAAAAGAAATAAGCGATTCGAACCAAAATTATGTTGATAAAAATTCCATGATTGATATTGATTTCCACGATTGAAATCATCTTTGAGACCTTCTTCACCGTATGTATCATACTTTTTTCTTAATTCATCATCACGTAAAATCTCATATGCACGATTTATTTGTAAAAATTCTGCATGTGCATTTGGATCTCCCTTAATTGATAAATAAGAAAAAAGAAAACATTAAAATAAATTTATTTTAATTATTATCGAAAAATTCTATTTACAGTTCGTTTATCTGGATGCTTTTCAAGTGCTATACGTTTAAATGCACGTCGTATGTCACGTTGTGTAGCTGATTTTGTTATTCCAAGTAATTGATAAAAATCTTCAGTCGAATAAATAAGCGTTGGTAAAAAAATTGAACAACTAATCAATAGATAAATGACACGCATTGCATTCATCTAAAGCAACTTATGCTAGTTTAAACAAGTAAAACTACTTGAGTGAAGCACGAAAAAGAACGATTTATTTGTTAGGATTTTTTTTCGTTCTCTTATTGTCATCAGATGTGAGTTCGATTGTTTGTCTGGCAGTGTTCGCTGACAAACATATATTCGAATAGGATAGTTACACGTATGTGATACATCCAAGGGAGAGCAAGAGAGAGAGAGTGAAGAAAGAACGACAAAGCATTTGTGTATGTAAAAATATGTTGGCGTCGAAGTAGAGTAGGAGAAGAAACAACGATCGATTAAAATGGATGCTTAAGACAATCAAAAGAAACTAAGTGTCCTTGCCCGAATACTTTTTTATTTCATCAATTGAAATAATATACCACTACCTACCTTTATTCTTCATATTAATTCAAAATATATTATGAAATCGATAAGTAATAATTCGAAAAGGAAACGAGAGGAGATCATTAGCAACTTCGTCATGCAATAGGCAAATGAAAAGAAAAAAGAATAATCACTTTTTTAAACTAAGGTTACGTCATAAAGAAAACGACTACATGATTCTTAAGCTAAAAATAAAAATAAAGAACACCAAAAATTACAACACATGGAAGATATCGATGAGCATATAAAGGAATAAAAATAAAATAGATTATAAACAATAATTTTAAAGTAAATTTTTCGTATTTGTTTATTGGTCTTATTACTTTTTTTATGATCACCGTGATATAGTACGAAAGATCGACTATTTTCTTCTAGTATTCTAAAATCTTTGCTTCAATCTAGTTGAACTTTCATGTATTTGTAAATATCATTAAAATAAACAGGAACCAAACAAAGATATTATGATTTTATGATATTTGCTAATTCTTTGTAGCTTTGATTTGCTGCTTCTATAAAATTTTGTGATTCATTCTCCATGTAGGAGGTGACTAGTAATCCACAATGATCATCATCAATTAAATATCCAATACCAAGTCCATCATCAACAACAGGACCAAAACCACCAGCAGCAATATGTTTTGAAGCCACAGTTGATGTCGAAAGAATAGTATGATTCATTAATTGATATGATTGATCTGTAAAAAGAGGATGTAAATGACTTTCTTTATTTTCTACTTGTTGCAAATATTTTAGTGCAAATAAATGTCGATCAAAACCATGTCCAGTTGCTGCTGCTTTAATTAATCGTTGATGCTTGTCGGAAGCATTTTTTAATAATTGTTTTTTTAAGTTTTCGTCATTTGATTTCGTTAATGTTTCAATAAAATTCTTTGTTTCATTTGTTACAGGTCGAATTGTTTCTGTTCGACCATGTTTATATATAGCTGTCGAACAGGATTCATATGCTGATACAAATCGATGATACATTTTATAATAGGCCATTTGTATGCCTAATTGCATTATACTATCAGGACTCAATTCCGAGCTTTTCAATAGATTTTTACTAAGGACTGTTTCTTGATATACTTTAACGTTAAGTTTGGTTATAAATTTATTATAATTCTGCTTTGATATATTATGTTCATTCTTTAATTGATCGTCTAATTTAAATTCAATCTTTTCAATATAATCATGTCCAGACGTTTTAATAGATTGATAATGAGAAGCACTGATTTTTCCATGTTCCGTAGCGTCTTTGTCAATATCATTACAAAAACGAAGTAAAGCAACACCATCACCCCACGAATGTTCACAATTAAAACCTAATGTTCCATCGGATAACATAATCATATTAAATGATTTATCATACCAACGATTTGATGCATTATAACATAAATATTTGCCAGATATGTATTCTGCACGTTGATTTTTACTAAGTGATTTATTTAATTTCGATGGGTCATCATTATCTATTGAAAGAGAAGGAAACAATGTAAAATACAATTAGGTATGTCATTGAACAAGCAATTCATTAAGTAATATCTTTATTGATGAATTCTTAAAGATTAGAGATGAATCGAATTGAATATAGAAATGATAAAGAGAAATGTTGTAATAAATAAAGTTGACAACGTTTAATATGATATTGAAAATTTCGATAAGATATAAACAAAAAGATCTAAAAAATGCTGCTTTTGAAGCCGAATAGAATTTTTCAAATATATTCTACTTGAATTAAATTGTATTCATAGCAATTTATTCTTTTTAGTAGTATAGTTCTAGAACTATTTTAAGGATTTGAGTATGAAAATAGCTTTCCTTGCAAAGGCATCAGGTCTTATTTTACTCTAAGATCCCCACCCAGTAATATAACGCCCGTCAACAAGTATCCGATTTCGAATGAAAAAAATATTATAACATAACTATTAGTGATTTCTTCAAGGGGGAAAAAGCGCGACTTCCGTACTTCCATGTACTTCACTCGTACTCCCTTGTACTTCACTCGTACTCCCTTGTACTTCTCTTGTACTCCCGTGTACTCCCAACGTACTTCGAAGTACGGAAGTCGCGCTTCCCCCCTCTCCCCTTGGATTTCTCGCATTATAAAACTATTTCCTAATTAATGCATGTTCATGAAAGTATCTTTATAAACTAACCTAAACATATAAGCATAATTGAACTGTCAATTTCTTTGAACATTTGTTTATTATGCTGTGAAAGTGCTTCAATTTGCTCACGTATTGTTGCCCATCTGTCTCGTTTATCAGCTGTAAAATATCCTAATGGATATGGATTTTCTTCTTCATTTAAATCTTCACATAAATATTTCATAATCGATGCAATCTTTTCAGCTGATAAAAGATCTCCATTTTTTTCTAAAATATTCACTTTATAGTAATGACCATTTTTAATAACAACAATATGTCGAATATTATTATGATTTGATACAAGTAAATCACATTCATGTTTTGGTATACGTGTTGAATTAAATAAACGATCATACTGTGACATATCTAATGGATATGCATTCTGTACAAAGGCACCATATGATGAAACACGCTTTGGTAAAAATCGAAGATATTTACG
The DNA here is from genome assembly GCA_900239745.1 of Rotaria magnacalcarata. Taxonomy (NCBI): domain Eukaryota; kingdom Metazoa; phylum Rotifera; class Eurotatoria; order Philodinida; family Philodinidae; genus Rotaria; species Rotaria magnacalcarata. Next base: position 123,161 of record OENM01000185.1, read on the forward strand.
AAATTGTTCAGTATTTGTTTTTGTTGGATGTAAGTGATATACTTCTGGATCAAGCCAATTGGCTCGAAGTGAATTCATAAAACGTACAGAAGATATGATATAGTTTGTTATACGTGCTGCTGGCTTTAATTCCTTCTGATCCTCAGCGAAAATAAGAAAAAAATTAAAATTTAAGATCAATTGTAAACGTGATTTTAAATACATTTCGAACCATGGTGTTGATATATATGATGTTTGTTGATTTGCTTGATTTTTTTGTCGTAATTGAATATGAAGTCTTCTGCCATCGCCATGACGAAAATCCTTAACTAGTCGACGTGTTTGTTCAAACGATTGTTCATCATTATTAAGTATAGGTTTCAGAGAAGATAAATAACGTTCACATGTTAAGTCTAATTTTGGTATTGGTAAATTAGGTAAACTATATTGAAAGTGATCGGTTGGTAAAATACTTCGTTTAAAATAATTATAATCATCATATTTTTTAATGGAATCAGATGATTTATAGCGATGCAGAAAATAAATAAATCGTTGATATGTACTTAATCTCAGGTGACTATTATTCAACATCTTAAAAAGAAACAAGAAAAACATTTGGTCGAAGATGAAAAAGAATCGTGAAAGAAATATTAGAACTATCTATCATCATATGATATTGTCAGAAGAGGTCTAAAAAAATTAGAAAATATTTTCATATCTTTTCGAATGCATCATGAATGCCGTATAAACTCTTTCTTCTTTTGCTTTAATTAAGTCAAAGTGCATCAGCGAATACATGCGTATACTGAACTTCTCTTCTTTGACTAATTTAGTTTTCCTACTATAAAACCTACTGGTGAAGAGCTCAGAGCTGTGAATTTGTTTTTGTAAAGATAGTGATGATTGACGTTGGTGATTCTTCATAGTGCATCAAAAGAGAAGGATTATCTCTTTCCCTATTCTAATTTACTATTTGAATATTCTACATTACATATTTATTGCATGAAAACATTCGATTTGGAAGTATTGTGTACATGTTATTTGTTAAACTAATTCCATAAATACTTTATTTTCAATATAGTAATGTATTTTTTCATGATATAAATAGAGGAAAATCGATAGTAATGAAAGTACGACATTAAATATTCTTGCTTTAAAAATAAAATATTCTTATTATATTCTCAGCTTCTAACTATATATATATATATTTGTTTTTCTTCATTTTGTTTCCCTATGAAATCGACGTCTGATAATAGATGAAAATCAATTATGATTTTATAAAAGAATGACAACTATTTATGATGATATCAACGAAAACACATGTGTAACAGATTACAACTGTTTGCAGTTGCTCACCAAATAATTCTTACTCACTCACATTGAATTAAGATGACCTGAAAAGTATTAGTACTACAAAAGTCTCTAACTTAGGCAATATCTATGTGACAAAATCAAACTCTGCTGATCTAATTACAACGTTTGTTCGACTTATCTAAGAACAGTATCATTAACAGTAAATCTATTTTTTGCAAATAAACGTTTTATGTACGGTAGCATTTCGTTACTGTTGTTGTCATTCATCAGATAATTATAAAAATTTTATCATTACAGTGTATTATTGGTCGAACAGGAAGGGCAAGCTGGATTTATGGGTACTCTTAAGTCTTTGAAAACTATCCCTTATCATAAAAATGCATTCACAAGTAAAATGATCGTTGATAAATGTAAAAAATTCCGATTGGTTGCTAGTTTTAGTCAAAGTTTTAGTTCTATATAGCACATATTTAATAAATTTTCTACCTCAGTAACAATCATGATGCCTGCCAAGACTAACAGTATATTTTGCAATGCATGTGAATTACGAGCACCATTGATTCAAATCAATCATCTACTTTGATTTATTGTCTAAACGGAATTTTCACAACGTTTTCATTTGTAAGACTCAAAACCCGTGAGAAAAAAAAACACTTTGATAGAAAGTTACAATACAATGATTTATATTAAAGTAAATATTAATTTGTATGGTGTTAGTCTATTCCGATTAAAATTATATTCTTCAGGCATTTGAAGGTAGATTGATACCAAGTGATTCAGACTCGTTTTGATCTATTAAAAATAGTTAAAATTAAAGGGGACCTATTGTTGAAGGTAAAACATTTTATTTTTCTCGCGTGATAAATCTTTCTGCTAAAGAAACAGAATTAACATGAAATCGAAAGGTAGACAGAATTTTACGCTCATGATGTACATTGCTAGACAATTTATTTCTACATCAATAATTCTTAAGTAAAACTTAGAAAGGATGTTGAACATGATTAAAAATTTTGTCTGATGAATAAATATCTAGTTTAGACTAAAAACGGAAATAATATTTCTTACTCCATGCCGATAATGAAAGTAGAGTAATGGCATGTATGTAACTGAACATAAATTTTTGAGTATTTTCACATATGCTGTATCTTTCTCTATTTGTTAATATTAATTAATTTATCATTTAATCAAGTTTGTTGTTGTCATCATCATAATCAAATTCTTCAGTTAATGTTTTCGAAAAATAAAATACATATTAACTGCAGTTGATCGTTGTACTGTAACAAAAAATCAAAATCAAAATCTGTATATTAAATATCATATAAAATAGAATTAAATTTAGCTCCCAGCAAATTAATCAATAATTGGATACAATTCATTAAATACAATTTGAAACCGATTATGAAGTTTATGGAGATAATTTTTCGATTCTTTTATGTTTAAATATATATTTATATCAAAATATAAAATTTTCATTTGCTATTTTGAATGCTATGTTGCATCATTTTTAATGGTACACATTATTTTCATATCATTGGGATTTTCAAGGCACTGTTTCATTTTTTCAGCAAAAATAATTGATTTGATTTCTAATGTAGTAGACAGGTGTTCTTTAAAAGACTAATCGGCAAAATAATAGTTGATGACGATCGTATTTGAGGTGCTCTATACGAGCATCACGAGATATGGTTAAATCGAGGTCAATGTTATTACACATAGTAGTATTTTTTGGGATATATCTTTTTATATATATATGTCGTGCCAGCTGATAAATAAATGAAGAAATAAATATTTTCTTCCCATCTGTAAGACTACCAAAACTAAACACGACGCATTCATATTTACGAGTATATCATGTCTATCGAACCACTCTAAAAAATCAAGACGTATGTAGTGTACATGCAAGACGTTTCATGCGCTAAAACAAGACGCTTCGTCTTCTTTCTGATTGGTTCATATCTAACTCGATAAGACGCTTCAAGCGTCAACGGATGACCGATTTTAGACACTCGAGCGTCTTAATCGATCCTTATTGGAGTATTTAAACCAATGTTTTTAAGCGTCTTACAATAGTCTTTTTTAGACACTTCTATCAATCTACGGTTCACTAATTCAAGAATTCATATTTTTATATGAACATTAGACATTAGAATAAATATTTTCGATGAAATAAGTTTTTTACACTCTACTTGAGTTAAAATTATATTTAAAAACTAGAGAAATTA